>SNQJ01S0164501.1:0-21204 GCA_010110895.2 Picea sitchensis | reverse complement strand
TGATATTAAAGAGGAATTGGGTAAGGTCCCTCATGAAATAATTTATACTTTAATAATTAAATTATATTGTCGATTGACTGTTGTATGTCATTAATACCCAAGCAGGGTAAGATTTGGGAAAAAATAACCCGAATGTTAAGAGAAAAGAACCTCTGACAACCAAATATTATTTGAATCCTTGCAATAAATTCATGAATAAATGTATAATAAATGCATAGATGAATCATGAATGATTAAAAACAAAAGTTCCCATTAATAGCACATTGAGATAAATGCATTCAGGAAATGCATGATGTATCAAATAAGGTGGTTATTGGACTGCCCATCGTGGAAGGAGGACCTTCCAATATTCCAACAATGTTGTGAAATGGTAAGGATAAGATTTGGGTGGCCATTAATGTTGGCACCCTGGTTAGTAATGAAGAAATTGTTGATATTATGGTAGCTGCGAGAGGTATTTACCTCCACGTATAACCCTGACGAGAATAGAATATTTCGGGAAGCAAGAAGATACCCTAAAGCATTAAACATAACCCTAGAAGACAAGTCGCCTCAAGGAAATATCTAATATTAAGTATTTAGCCTCCAGAATGAAAATTAGGCCCAGACAGCTCAGGAAAAACAGTATAAATATAGGTAGCGAGATCTCATTTGGTCCACCCAACCCAAAATTGCATCATTGAAGAAGTGTGCACTACAGAAACTAGGAAGTGTTCAAGTCTGGGGAGTACCAGCTGCTACTACAATCTGTATTTAGGCCTAGGGTTTGCTTCCTGAATCATTCTCTGTCAAGGTTAAGGTGCTCGGGGGTGGCTTTGACCTATGGTTGGGTGACAATATTGCTATATTGTCTATGGTTAAACGAGTACACCTATTATTTATAACAGGTTATGGGCCCACACTATCTTCAGACAGTCTAACCGTTGGAAGATAGATTGGGAGGATTTTCTCAGTCACAGTTGCAGTTGCAGCCAGTTTTTATTGCAGCAACGAAAGCCTAACCCTCATGTTGATGCACCTTAAGTGAAGATATTGACCTAATTTCTGGATATCCTAGTGCGCCCTAACGTAGCGCACCTCCTAGTACTCTCAGCAAGCTAAGATGTCAAGTTTCAGTTTTTGGTCAAAGTCAAAGGTTGACCAAGTCAAAGCAGCTATGACTTACTCTATGAAGTCAAAAAATAAGTTAGAAGGGGCTTCTAACTTCAGAGCGTGGAAAACAAGGATTGACCTCATCCTTGCCAAGAATAAAGTGTTGGATATAGTGAAAGGAAAGATCGGGGAACCACAGTTAGAAGAAGGAAAAGAGAAGGAACCTTGAAACATTGCAGTTATGGAGAAGTTCAAAGACAATGACATCAATGCCATGAGTATCATAGTGGACTCTATAAAAGACAACTTGATACCCTACATCTCCCATCTTGACCCATCTAAGAAGATGTATGATGCCCTAACTAACCTCTTCTCAGTCAGAAACATTAGACAAGTAATGAGTCTAAAGAATGAACTCTGTAACATAAAAATGAATGATGATAACAGCATAACATCATACTTTGTGAGAATATCCCAGTTAAGAAATCAACTACAATCTATTGAAGAAGTCATTTCAGAGAATGAACTGGTAAATATAGTACTCAATGGTCTTCCCAAGACATGGGATGCATTTTCCACAAGCATGAACACAAGAAATGTGTATCCCACATTTGAAGAACTTTGGACTTGTTGTGCACAAGAAGATTCAAGGATTAGTGCAAAAGAGAGATCCCGAAAGAAATACGATAATCAAGCTTTCACGGTAAAGTTCAAGAATTTCAGGAATAAGAAGAACTTTGGCTCAAGGAAGAAACCAAATCAAGAAAAGGATATGTCAAAGATACAATGCTTCAACTGTTGAAAATATGGTCACTATAGGAACCACTATCTTTAGTTAAAGAAAAGGAAGGAAACAGATGAAGCAATAGTTGTCGAAGAAAGATAACCCTCAAAGACGGCCAAGCAGGATAAAACATACTTCTTCTTCTAAGACAAGGTAACAATATTTTTCATAATTCTTGTACATACCATGTTTACATAGCTTTTGCACATATCTTTCATATCTATTTCTTAGAAGATAAGATGTTCAAAGAGAAACAATACCTATGGAAGAATAACAAGATAAGGATTGTTCTCACGATGACTACAAGTCAAGCAATACACATGAAAAGATGAAGTACCTTGACAATCCTTGGTAACAATTCCTATGGAAGCTATTACCATAAGTAACAGTTGTAATATAAGTCGAAATCATAATCAAACTTGAAGAAACATGGAAGAAGTGAAAACAGAAAGAAGTCAGCAATCAAGAGGAAATTGGAAAAAGGCTTGTGACACTTTGCAGGAGGCAATAAGGATGCAAACGAAATCATGGACTCTCTTAGACGAAGGGAGCCGATTATATAATTCCAAAAGAAAAGCATGCATTCATGCATGAAGCAAGGATTAGGAGGGAGATAATCCTAAATAATATGATCCATTGAGGATTAAGAAGTATCTATACATGTTCCCATTGATGGTAGCAGCCATGAAAAGAAGCATGTGTTCAATTTGACTTTAGAAGAAGTCTTCTTTGAAAAGAAGCCTTAAAGTATCCCTGGTTATCCATCCACATCCATGATCCTATGATGAAAGGAAGAAGTTGGAATATTTAGGGCATGGAATCTATAGAAAACTCCATGGACCCAAGAGCTAAAGAAAAACATGAAGAAGAACATGAAGATTCCAAGAGAGAAAGAAAATCCAGAGGAACCAGTCATTATATCGAGAATCACAAAACTACCAGTTGTTGAGCACTCAACACACCCTAAAAAGCCTTATCAATTTTTTCTCACTTTTTGGGTACCACTTGTGTTCTGCACTGTCTGACTCGATTTCATTTTTGGAAATGTTTGGTCTTTGTTTATTTTCATGACTCTCATCACCTATCCAGTTTTGTTTAAACTTGTGAAACCCCATGACTAAAATACCTTAAAACCTAAATTAAGAATCGGCAGCCAAACACTACACCCAATGCCCTCAGGTTCGACGTCAAAAAGAATTCAAGTAAGTATACGAACCACTCGAAAAACAACAGTCATCGACCACCAATCTTCATCGGCATCGGCAGAATGAATTTTTGGTTTGCGTTAAGTTTTTCGCATAAAGGTTCGAGAGATAGTCAATTCCCCTTCGGCATCGGTAAAACACGGGGAGGATAAACGTTAGCGAAGAATGAAAAGAAATCATCGATAACCGATGCCCGACGCACTTTATTGGAATCTGGGAAAACCCAGAAGGATCACAACAAACATTTTTGACCACGATAAACTTATCCCCAATCGTCGAACCCCGATGCGTTTTCGGCATTGGGACATTTTCAAGTGAGCCGATCCGAGAGTGTTTTGGTAAGCTTATCGTCGATCGTCGATCCCTGACACTTTTTCGGCATCGGCAAGATATGGTTTGTTTTAGAATGAATAGCTTAAGGAAAGTCCCAACTCTGACTAACACGAGCGAATTAAGTCACTGGTCTCCAACGCCGCGTGTCTTTACTAGATAAGAAGGTCGTGCGGTCTAGTTCAATCTTGAATCATTCTTGGTTACCTAGTTCCTAGTCACACCTCTGAGTCAGATTTGTCACGTCGGCACTATATGGTAAGATCGATCAGCGTCAAAGCTTTTACAGGAGAATATCAACGAAAAATTTCATAGCATGACCTCGATCCCTGATCCACCCACTGAAAGGGCAACATGACGAGACGTTTTCAGCATTAGATACGATCGGATTTTGGGCATTTAAGGAGCTAATTAATACCCAATCCCGCATTAGTTTCTACCTTGTGCGCTAATCAAAACAGCATGCTTGAAATTGCCGACAGACCACATCACCACCCGCACATCCGTCGTCAACCCATGATGAACTTAAGTTCTAAAGATTCGGCGGCAGATTTATTGAACTTTCACTCATCACCCGAATTGGATGGATGATGCGACAAGGTAATATCTTCCCTGTTTAAAATCTCTTGAACCATTGTGAACAAATTCATTCTGTGCGTAAGATAATTCCAGAGCATCCGAAGGAGCAAAATGAGCAACTCGAAGACTGTACTAACGTTGTGATTATCAAAAACTAGGTTTAACAAGCTTCAGAGTTATGTATGCAAGTCTATCAATTTCATTGCTTATAATTTATATGTGTTTGCTCGTTTTTTTACACAGTCTCTTAAACTCTGCTCAAGTTGTAGGAACAATATCGCCGAGAAATCCAACCACCGGACCCTCATCAAGATAACCGAAGCTAAAAGAACCAGAGACATGTGAAGGCTCTTCGCTAGGGACCGTGAGGCAATTGGAGTACATCTCTAGGTCGAAGACTGTCGTCAAGACAGCAACAAAGAAAGTTTCCATCCAACCTTCGTCCTTTGGAGATACAGAGGCAAGAACCGGATCAAAGGTAGCGCTCCCACAATGGGGGGATCTCTTCAACAGGATTAGAAGGGAAGAATACCCAAAGTATATCCCACACAATAACCCAGAGGTAAGGGCGCTCAATGACCAGGTGTTCCCCAACATTTGACGGTCATATTTACACATGGTGGGGAGTAGAACCCCCACTTTCCCCAGCATAGAGGTCCTCAAGTGGCTCATCGACCATACGGATGGGAAGAAATGTTTGATTAACGATGAGAATGGTGGGTGCGTCGTATTTTTCCTCCCAACATAGGTCCAAAAATACTACAAGCTCAGGTACCCGGAGGAGCATCTCAACACGGACTTCATGGTGAAGTTCTATGAACTCCATGACACAGGCCGGTTGATGGTCTCATGGTGGAGTGAAGACAACAAATTCACCATTCGGAGCAATGAATGGTATGGGACAATCAACTTGAGGGAGCCATACATCTATCTGATGGCTCTCATTTGTCGGCTATACGGAGAAAAGGATTGCTCCAAGTTTTCAGAAGCATGGATTCCTTTGGCATACACAGTTTTAATTGTCGGGTGCAGCTTCAACTGGGGATAAATAATCTCCAAACAACTAAGCACCTGTCTGCAGAAGGCTCAGATGTCGAAGGAAGGAGAAGCACCAAATTTTTACATGGCCTCGTACCTTCTCGATGTCATGTGCACTAGGACCGTCTTCGTCGGCATGAATCTAAGTTGGCATGTTGCAGAACTCTCATTCCATGTCTACTTCAGCGTGCTATGGGAAAATAGGTACAAGAAATATTACTCCCTCATCTGCGATGAATTCATCGCCCGAATTTATTTTATTCTTTTTAAGAAGGAATGCCCAAGGCTATCGACGACAGCCAAGAATATGATATCCAAGGTAGGCCATTGGTACTTGGATGAGCGCGCCACCTACATCAAGGTGTTCGGAGCCACCAGAGCACCGCATCTCCTACCAGCTCATGTCCCAGACCGGCTCGTCATAGGAGAAATTTGTTATCAGACCATCTTGCATGGCTATAATGCCACACTGGTCAAAGACAAGAAACAGGCCTTCATACCCTATGGTTTCCATGTGGGGTTCTATCCAATGAAGGACACTGCTCAAGCCAAATAAGAAGGGTTGAGCCAACTTGAATTTAGGTTCCCTACAGGTCGATTCCGCAAGCATGATCCTAAAGGCCTAGTCCTCCAACATGCATCACAGGTTTCATCATGTTGGCCATATGCTCACGATAAGTTTGAAGACGAAGTCTTCATAGAGAATGCTCGGGACTGGGAAAAGGTGGTGTAGAGGATAGCCAACCCAAACATGACTAGGTTCAAGGCCATGAGAATGGATGAACAAGTGGAAACAATAGAATGGTCGGCTCAAGAGGCCCTCAGAGCTAGGGAAGAAATCAAAGCGGCAGATGCAACAGAGGTGCAGTGAAGGGGATTGTTCTTGACACTGGAGGCACAAACAAGGGGTTTACGCTTAATGGCAGAAGCACGGAGAGTAATTGATCAACTACAGAATGATCTGGGCCTTGTAGAGATGAAAAGGGTTCCTACCGACAACCTAATCGAAAGCCAGGAAAGTCCAAGTGACCCTGAGCTGATACAATTGAAGAGATCATTGGGTTAGATAACCCTAAAGTTACAATGCCACAGGTCAGGTCACTAGGAGACATTTCCTTTTCGCTCATACGATATCATACAATTATTCATATCTTGTACTAGTTGTAAGAGGGTGGACATGTCTTTTTGTTTAACTGATTCTCCCTGAGGAAGATTTGTTCTTTCAAGTTGTTCTTCATACTCTAAACAAGTATGCAGAGCGGAACCAAGGTTATCAATGGCTTTTTCTTCAAACCTATGACGATAGGGGGAAGGTAATGCATGAAATCGGCTTGGTTCCAAGGTCGAATGAGTTAAGGGATTTGATTGTATAACTTAGTGAAACGCAAGTTGAAGGACTTGATGGTCTCACCATTCTTATAGACGATGTTATTGTACTCCTGTAACTACTCAACTAGGCTTTTACATTGCCCATAGGTGGACTTGAACCAATAAACTAACTCCTCCCAAGTAGACAAAATCTTAGGAGGAAGTTCAAAGAAATCGGTCGTAACCTTTCCTTCCAAGGAATTGACAAATAAGTGCATGCAAGTATCGTTGTCATTAGCTCCTATGTTGTGAAAAGAATTAGAAAATCCCACCAGGTGTTCATTTGTAGTGATAGTGTTATTTCCCAAAAACCTAGGAAGATGCTCTTTCAATTTAGGAAGTGGACGAGTAGCAAGTGCAAGGTTAAGAGGAGAGGAAACATGCCATAGTGTGGTTGTGGTGTCTTCTTCAAACTAAAAAATCCCATACATTTTGATGACTTTGATGGGATTGGTGGTAGATTGGACAGGGATATGGTGGATATATAAGCTACCAATCATTAACGAAGTTGAATACTGAGAGGAGGAATCCCTTCCAGAGCCACCACTAGATTCCATCTTGTGGATGATAGGTAAGGGGGGGAAAGACGAATTGGATGAATTAGACAAGGTTCTCCTTATAGCACTTTGTTGGGTAGATAACACAACGTTCCTTCTTCCTATTTCAGCAAAAGGATTAATTTTAGGTGATAAGCCTCTTCTTCTCCTAGAAACACGAGGGTCTAAGGACATGAAAGGAAGGCCAAAGCTGAAGGAAAAAGAAGGTTATTGCTAATTTCTAGGTTGTCTATGTCTAGCTTCCCAACGTTCTTGGGCATTAATATCTCGTTCAATTGATGTCCATGAATGATTAAGCTCAGCCCGAGTATAAGCAATGTCTAAAATGGTGTTAAATAGATTCAAATCAATGTTGTTCTGATCTTGAAGACTCGGCTCAATATTGGGCTACCTTGCAACAAGTACAGTCATTAAGAAATAAAACAGTCAAAGAATCAATATTCGATGATAATCGAGCATAAAAATCAACCAAGGAGATATTGAAGATCTCCCAGTATGGTCACCAAATAAATGTGGAGGAAAAGATATGAAATGATCTTACTCAAACATTTTCAGATCTCGCTTGGCTAAATCAAGATAGACGGGAATATCACCCTATGTTTATAGCCATCAAAATTGGTATCTTAATTCACAAGTATTGTTTACAAGTGCTTAGGTTGGTTTTTTTATAAATAAAATCTTGTTGAAAAATTCGTTAGTTATTTAATTTTCTGAACATAACAGATGTTGAAATAAGTATAGAGAAAGAAGTAAAGACACCAAGTCAATAATCAAAACAGATGAGACATAAAGCAATTGTTTATTTCATTCCAATTCATCAAAAGAATCGTTCTCTTTACAAAATTTCCTGAGGAAGTTTTGGACCAAAGTCAAACTTAGATGCCCCCGATGAAACATACAAAAGGACTTCTGACAGAAAGTAAAAAACTGAACTTTAAAAGTTGGATCAGCTTGCCACAGATTGTTGCCCACTCGACTCTGCACAATAGCCTTTATCAGTCATGAAATCTAATTCACAAACAGACAATTCTACATAGACTATCAAAGATAGATCAACACCTTTGAAAAACAAGTGTCTGAATGATGTAATTCAACCCTGAATCTTGTTGTCTACAATAAGACCCTGCTATCATAAAAAAGAATTAGGCTTCTAATCAATTAAGGAATGAATGAAAACTAAATTATGTCAACAAAACTAAAAGAGAAAACCTTAGTATGCTTCTCCTTTTATTTTTCTCTTGTTCCTCCTTTTCCTTTTGCCTTTAAGCAAATTAGAATTGGTTGAAGTAGTTGAACTACTTCTTTAGTTAAGTTAACTAAAACTCAATCAACTTTTTAGTTAACGGGGAAAAGTAATAAAATCATAATAAGGGTTTTTAAATAATTAATAACTAGTAGGTGGGACCCCTTGTGACTCCCTTTAGTTCTTTAATAATCATAACACAACTAGTTAATCAAGCAAAACATCCCTCCTTGTGACTCCCATCATCACTTTCATATTTTGACAATTTATGTCAATGATAATTGAAATTATTTCCAAAAATATATTACCCATATATCCAAAAAATAGTGTGTTGTCCAAAATTCCAGAAGTCAACTGTTCTCAACAATTAATAAATAAAAACTTAAATCCATATTTTCCACTCTGAGAGGCAATCTTTCCCTTGTTGTTGTTGTCACCTTTTGATCCCTTTGAATTTTCCTTAGGCCGTGTGGAGCCTTTAGGCCTAATCTCACTGATCACATGAGAGCAATCATCTCTCAAATGCATGCAAGAGGACACAGATTTATAAGAGTCATTTGAGGGTGAGAAAGGGGTAATAGTGGCTTTTCTTTTGTCAAGAGCATGGTGGGCCTCGGTTTTTAACCTTTTGCTTGCATGGGAAGACTGTACTAGTGAGTGGACAGGGGCAACTTGGAAAACTTGATTAATAGGTGGAGGAGAAGGTAAAGACAAGTTAGGCCAACCACGATGTTGGGAGACCGTCGGGTGGAAAATCTCTTGCCATCCATCGTTTTCAGGGACTTCAGGTTGCAGTGAGACATGAGGAGGCATTGTGATACCAAGGACCTATGGCGCTTGGAAGGGAGGCCTTCCAGGCCTAGGTTGGACCACTCCATGCCCAATCCAGTTAAAAAATCCATCTTGAAATAGTTGGCCTAACTTTTGCAAGTCTGCATCAAAGTGTATAGAGAATATTGGCCTTCTAGGGCCCCTATTCCAATTTCCTCTTCCTCAGTTACCCCTGCCATGGCTACCTCTTCTGAAGAATATCATTCATGTATGCATAACTGATTAGCAAATAGTTTCCTTAACAACCATACATGACAACTCTTTTAAATATGAAATAAAATTTGGCTCAGCAAAATATCAGACTCATGCAATCCAATCCATACAAATCATTCAATAGTTGTCAATGAGCAGGGAGTGAACAAGAGTTTTGGGATATGCGAGGGGTTGTATTGAGCGAAAAATGTTAAAATGAAGGGGGAAATATCATGATTACTACTCATGGACATCAAACAATCAATTGTATCATAAACCAAAAGAATATGTCACTGAAATTCATCCATCCGATCCTTTAACTTTCATAACACAGAACTTATCTTAACTATAATTAAATTTTAGGAACAGGGAGTGGATAGTGAATATGGGAAGGCGAGGGGAATTGTAGTGTGCGAAAAGTGAAATAATGGTAGGGGAAAAAAGCGGATATTGTTCGAAAAACCAATTAAGTAATCCATAAAACCAGTTATGTATTCAATGCAATTACTCCAACACCAATTAAACAATTACTGTGTGTTAAAACTTGTTCACTGTCCCACATTCAATTTCTTTAAAAACTTTCCATTAACACAGAATATGATCATACTCAAAATCATCATGACTTTCACCCATATTATTTAAAAGAATTATGTTTCTTTTTCCTTCCCTTTTATATTTAAAATAAAATCCAAGGAACACACAGTCATATTTCTTCAAGTCTGCTCAGCATAAAAAAAAAACATCAACCACTGCCCATAAGTTAATTTCTCAAATCAAACATAGACACATGTATTTCCTGAGTTGAACAAAAAAATTTAAAACATGCCCGATTCCATTCCTTTGGAAAATTTAACAATTTAATTTGCAATGAAACCATACTACCAAAAACTCATGCTCATATCTAAGGGTACAATAAAATAAACAATGCACGATGTCTACATAAGTCATACACAGTAGACAGCCAAGCCACAGTTATCAACTCTTCAACTTGCAATAATCTCGACTGGGACAAATAAACACACAGCAGACACCAACTTCAATTTATACCATGCTATAGGAACACACAGACCAACGCATAACGCAAAGAGGCATCTCTAGGACTGTACATATCCAATTACTCCCAATCAATCCACTTATAACAATGTTGAGTTATCAATTCAACTGTCACAACAAAAGGAGGCAACGACTGTATACACATTATCATTTCCAATTAAAACTCTCCAATCAACCCGATCAAACAAAAACGATCCAACAATCAAAGCCATTGTCAATACTACTCAACCAACTTATGACAGTCAACAAGATGCCCGACAGGGTGCGACTAGTTTAGTTTGTCAAAATCGAGCTCTATAACTAATGAACAAAATAATCAAGGGTTCGCTCGGTGGAACCAAACACAGGGGGACTAGAGGTCCACCATATCAACAGTAGGTGAGAGCCTTTGAGACAAGCATGGTGGAACCAAAAGCCTTATAACCTTTAGCTTGTAAGATAGGGTGATAGTTCGACACTAGGTAGGGTAGACCATGATGCAAAGGAGTAGAGATTTCTTACTGGCCAGTAACCAACACCAAGAACACGCAAAGGAATAACCCTCATGTTTTTCCCCAATAGTCGAATAATGTTGATAGAAATGCAGAGCCCAGGTACAACCAACAACCCTAAAGCATACTTCTTGGCATAATATCCACCCCATAACCAACTATGCGGATACCAATAACGTAAAATGAGCCCACGACCAGGTGAAAAAGATATGTAGTGACCCAAAGGTTGTTCAAAACATAAAAATCAACCCCATAGCACCAAATACAACCAGGTGTGGTTACCATAACTATGAGGAGACGGCCAGCAAGGCTAAATAGAGTGAAACCCTCCAACAAAACCCATAAAGACAACAGAGAGCCATTACGGTTTCCACCACACAGAACAACCAATGAAATCGTGACTTCAACCATCGATTTTTCCATTTGCAACGAATAACACACACACAGTCATTCCAAACAAAACATCACACGTTTACGCAGTTTCCAACCTCAAGAAAACACAGACCAACACATTACCGAGCCAACATTCATTTCATACACAGAACGAATTCATGGATGGGTGAAAAGAACCATACTTGTAACCAATGGCCTTAAAAATGCAAGCTTGATCGAGCAGTTCCTTCCATGCCTGAGTCTCGGATCTTAACCACAGCAAAACCAAAATGAACAATAACCATGCTAGGGTGACGGCCTAGTGGGAAAAGTATGGAGTGACGTGCATTTATTGTATGTCAATTCCATCCTCCATCTCATTCAATTACGCAATACACGACAACCAGCCAACCATTGATCCATGCATCAAAACTTGTACACGTTGCTTGACAATTATGCCACCCAATCCATATTAACCATTGCCAAAACCATGCAATTACATATATCAAATGCGCCCAATATAAATCAATACAAATCGTATAGTCACTAACATTGCTAGTTAGGACTAACATCAATTTCTTTAAATTTCATTTGCACATAGTATAGCATAGCATAGTATAGTTCCCTTTTTTGGATTTTTTTCCATATTTCTCTTGTTGTTACTAATATATGTCTTGTGCGGGTAATGAATCATGGCTAAAATAGCAATTGTAATAACAGTAAATACATCATTCATCCATGGAATTTAGAGCTTAAAGCAACAAAACCCTCATAAAATGCATTATCCATTTGCCATTATGTCGCAAACAAAACCAATATCACGTCGTCAATCATATAGAACCCTGTAAGCAGCATCGAAATGGCAACATCAAATGTGTAATAAGACTATCTTTGATCCTCCAATCTACAAGGGGGTCCCACCTACTAGTATTATATATTGTTAGCATAGTTTAAATAATAGGCTTAAGCAATACTTTGTGGGCGAAATCCTTGTTGCAATTTTTATTGTCAACACCACCCTAGATAGAGCGAAGAAAGATGAAGAGGAGTTGGTTGTTGCACTAAATGAATTGGAGAATTTGTGCCATTTGGAGAAATATTATCAGGACTCCACACAGGCCACAGTGTTCTTAAGAAGCGAATTCCAAGATGCCTACAGTAAATTCACGAATGAGGGGCACATTTTCACTACAGGGATTTATGATTTCCAAGAAGACACCCTTATGGTGTTGGCAACATGCAAGGACATGGAAATATGGTATGAGATATCCCACCAAGAGGTGGAAAGGATCAAGTACATCAGTGCAGTTCAATAGGGCCGCAATGCCAAAAAGCACAGCATTTGGGTACTAAGGGACAGCAGCATTGACCGCATAAGGAAGTCAACCAAATACTGGGCGAAAATGGCCCAAGAACCTCATCAGGATATCCAAGAGAAATGGTTCAATTGCGAAAGGAGCTGGACCAAGATCAATTGGGTGATGAGAGACATCAATCTTCCAGAATTCGGCACACCTGAGGACTTTGTCGACTTGCATGACATAGTCAAACTACACGCAGAACAAGACTCATCGTGGACTGCGGAGATATCAAAGGTGGTGAACATGGTGCTAGGTCAAGTACAGAAATTCATGGATCACCCGATCAAGGCTCGGACAGTGTTACAACAGTTAAGTGCTAAAGTGGTCAAGTATCGGACACGGGCAGTGGAAATCAAGGATATCCTTTTGGCCCCGATGGACCAACATTGATTCTCGTATGCCAACACATGCGAGGAACTCTTCGTCAAATGGTCGGAGTATGAGAAGAGTCATCCACTCAAGTGAAACCATTTGATGACTCTTAGAAGACTGAGAGATGGAAGTCCCATGTGACAATGTTTTGTTTTACTTAGCTTTCACTTTTGATAGTTATTTTTAGTTAATAATTTGTTATAAATAAGAGGATCGACTTGTTAGAAGGGGTCGATGGTTTTTGCAAAGACCCTCATTTTTGGAATTGTAAAGAACTATTTCAGAGCTACCTTAATTGAGAAGTCATGTTTAGGACCTGAGACAAGTTTTTGTTTTCATCAAAAGCGTGTGTGATTGGATCATAAGGACGAATTACTTCCAACTTCATCTCATGAATGGATGTTGTAATGAGTAAGAGTTTTTGAAACTGTTGATAAGTTATCTGTTTCAATATTTTTATAATTATTGTCTTTGATGATGTAAACAAATCGTTGTGTTAATGTGTGATTGGTGATTGGAGGTAAGGAAACTATTTTTCTTGCCATCATTTTATTGCATGTATGTTCTCTTCTGATAAAATGTATCTCAGTCAATAATTGAAATGCCAGCAAGTTGATGTATTGGTACTAGGCTTGTCATAGGTGTAAGAATCATTGTCTGCATGCTTGAGCACGAGGGTTATCCCAAGCTCAGCCTTCTTCAGTATTTAATCATTTCCCCTTTGTTACCCAGCTAGTTTATACTAGCATTTATCTTGTATCGGCCCCTCCTATAAGAGAAAATACAAAAAAGAGAACGTTCAAACTGAAGGAGCAGTTTTCGCAAGAAGACATCCTGTCAATCACTACGTAAAGCCCATTGATTAATTGGTCAGATCACAAGATCTGGAGAACCATTCCACTATCAAACGTTGCAGAGTATAATTGGGCCTCGATGGCGGGTTTGGTTCCTGCTGTTGAGTTAAATGGATTTAGGACCCCTCAACACCAGCTTTGTTTGAACCCACTAGAAGCATTCAAACAGGAGAAATGGAAGTTGTGATGAAGAACAGTGTGTGAAAGACTTATGAATGGAAGCATTGTGAGATTTAGAACTAGAGGTTCTCCCAGATGGAGGGAGAAGACTATGATGATATCTTGTTCCAGTAACCAGACATACCTCTACCTGAGCCATTATATCTTTTGCAATATACATGGGTTGGATTTTACATCAGATGAATTTAAGGATTGTTCTCCTCAAACGGAGTAATTGAACAAGAAGCATATGTAGAGAAACCTCAAGGTTTTGAGGTATACCAGAAAGAGACCCTTATATGAAGATGGAAGAAGATTTTGTATGGATTCAAATAACTTGGTGCAGAGCCTCTCATGCACAGCAGAAGCGTGGTGAAAATTTTCTATAATAGAGATAATATATAAGAATGGTTACTTAGAAGTCCAGGATGATGGATTGTTAATCCATGACAAACTCTCATGATGACAGAAGAAGTGCTTCCACGATGTCATGAGCTAGTAGGAAACAAAAGTGTTGAATTCAACCATGATATATTGTAATGATCAGAGCTATATGAAGCCTTCAGAGAAAACCTGTGTTCCAAAAAGACCAAAGTACATTGAGATCAAGCATTACATTCTCTGTGATGAAGTCCAGAAAAGAGAAGTGGTTCTCCAATATATCTCCATTGATGAGAAGATAGCAGATATTTTGATAAAGCCTATGTCCAAGAGGGAAAAGCTTGCGTACTCAAGAAAACAAGTTGGAGTTCGTGGAGACGACTTCCTTATTGAAAAAGGAAGAGATTACTCCCAGGTTGGGAGGGAGCACTGATGTGTTATTGATTTATGGACAGTCAATTTTTAGTTCAAAAAATGGTTCAGGATGAGCAGTTCCTTTCTAGTTCGGAAAGTGGTTTGAGATTCCTGATGGACAGGCATTTTTCAGTTCAGAAAAATGGTCCAGATCGGACAATCATTTTCGTAATGAAAATAGTTCGATGGATTGTTGATGTACCATAGACAGTGATTCCCCTTGTGGCCAGTGTGGGGGAATGGTCTAGGACAGTCATTCTTCTTGGCAGTCACTCTGAGTGGTAGTCAAGTAGAATGGTACGCCTCGTCGGGCAGTCATTCTTTCGAAGTTCACAATTGTGAGTAGTTTCAAAGAATGGTATGTTTTGGAGGTTGGTGCAGGATGGACATTTCCATTAGGAAATGGTCCAGACAATAATTCCCTAGGGCAGACTCATTCTCTGCAGGTTTCACTATGTTTAGTGCTGAAGGAATGGCCCAGTTAGATGAATGGTCAAGGTTCAGCAATCAGGGATAGGCATTCCCTAGGGCAGACTCATTCTATCCAGGTTGCACTATGTTTAGTGCTGGAGGAATGGTCCAGGCTCAGGAATCAGGGAAAGTTATTCTTCTATGCTTGAGAAGAATAGTCCAAATAGACCATGGTTGATGTTTTACTTTATGAGGGCATCTTCCAGATCTCACAGATGTGAGTCGAAGAATGGCTCAGATGACTCATTTTATATCATGATATTGTTATTTGTGCAAGTTGATATAAAATGATATGATTTCTATGGAGACTGTATGTATCTGGACAGTAGATGTATGCTATTGTGGTGGATGTGTTCCACCGGTTGTGACTATGTGTCATTGATTAAGTAGTTGTGCGCTACTTGGTGTGGTAGTGTACCACTGGATTGTAGTCGTGTACTAATATGGATAGATGTAGTTGTGTTCTATTGAATGACATTGTTCTGGTTGCCATGTAGACCATCAGTAGTGTTGAAAATGATTATCAGCTAGATGGATAGTCAGTGTGTTTGTGGATAGACATTCTCTAGGTGGAGATTGGTCCAGATAGAACAAATTGCTAGTGGACAGGTATTCTCTCTGTGGAGAATGGTCCAGGTTGACAGTTTGTTGACATGTCATGGACTAGTACTTTCCTAAGGCACAGATTGTGGCCTGATTAGGAAAATGGTTCGGGATCGATCTTTTCTAAAGGCATATAGGTTGAGACTCTATGGTACATGTGACTTGATTAGAAAATAGTTCTAGATTGACATTACTATAGGAATGGTATTTTTAGTTCATGATGTAGCTTTTAGCATCTGTTGGGATAGTCATTCTTCTAGGACGTATGTCCGGATTATAAGAATGGTCCTTGTATCACTATGTGGAGTGAGTGACTTATTTAGCATCATGCCTAAGTACTCAGATGGAGTATGGCTTCGAGAGATGATGCAATTGATTCTATCAGATGATAGTCATGATGGTGCTCATGATCTAATAATGAGATAGTTTGTATGGCTATGATGATGCTACCAGTTGAATGGTATGTTTGTGCTCAAGACCATTGCCTTCAATACCTCCCTAGCTAGGAGGGAGTGTTGATATTATGGTAGTTGCGGGAGTTATTTAACTCCACATGTAACGCTGACGAGAATAGAATATTCTGGGAAGAAAGAAATACCCTAAAGGATTGAACATAACCCTAGAAGACAGGTTGGCTCAAGGAAATATCTAATATTAAGTATTTAGCCTCCAGAATGAGAAGTCAGCCCAGACAGCTTAGGAAAAATAGTATAAATATAGGTAGCTAGATCGCATTTGGTGAGCAAAGCTTGAAATTGCAGCAATGAAGAAGTGCGCACTGCAGAAACTGGGAAGTGTGCACTGCAGAAACTGGGAAGTGCGCAAGTCTGGAGAGTAGCTGCAGCTGCAGCTACTACAATCTATATTTCTCGGTTTAGGATCAAAATTTATATTGGTTATGGTTTGGACTTTCTGCCTTGTATGCTAGCTCTGGAGAGAGGTACATTGCAATGATTGGCTATTAGGCCTAGGGTTTGCTTCTGGAATCATTCTGTGTCAAGGTTAAGTTGCTTGAGAGTGGATTTGGCCTATGGTTGGGTGATAATATTACTATATTGTCTATGGTTAAATGAGCACACCTATTATTTCTAACAGAAAGAATGCTTGAATGCATTCATGTGAAACTTGCAGTGTCATGTGTGTTGATTCGAGACTAGAATCAAATCGAAGAAAAAAGAACAAGCATGCTGTAATAATGAATGTGGATAGGTAATTCATATAGAAAGAGGTTGGTTGAGTTCCAACGCACCATGGCAAAGTGCCTAACATGAAAAGTATGGTAATCTAGAATCAATGCAAAGGGTGCATGAGTGTGGTCATGGACATTGGCACATTGATTAAATTTATAAGATGTTTGATTGCATTTTGAATAGCTTGGTTTTTTAAATGATGCATGTGTAAGGAATGATATTTCGTTTTTCTTTATATCATTGAATAGATAAAATTGATTTAATTGTTAGTGTGCACATTTCTAAAGTTGCTTGCAAGCCACTACATGTGTGCAATGAGAATGTAGTGTGCATGAAAACTACCCATTTGATGAGTGAGATTGTTTTGGTTGGGATTTTCGATTTTGATCGGAAAAGCCACAGTGTTGTCAATAGACTATCGACGTTTCGAATCCAAATCAGGATCCATCTTCAGGACAATAAGCCTGGGTTTAAGAAAAAGGGAAGAGCTGGTATAAATACTGGAAGCAGGAAAGTTTTCAGTGTCGGCTAGGTTTAAAGTAGAATTATTTAATAAATTTAATTATTTTCTAAGATATTTCTAGGGTTTATTAAATTTTTGTTTATTAAAGGTTATAATAGTTTATTATTAATTTAGGGTTTTTTTTATTTTATCATTATTTAATGTTCTAGGGTTTAGTTAATAGGTAAAAAGTGGATTCTTAAATTTTATTTTAGGGTTAGGTTATTGTAATATGAGGTTAAGGTATAAACTAAATAATTAAAAAGAAGAATTAAATGTTTGTATATGAGTTTAATATTAGGGTTTCTAAATGTGTTTGTTTTGGGTTATAAGGTAAAACATGGGTTATTATTAATTTAATGTTGTGTATTAATGTCTTCATTTAGAATAATAGGTTATGGGGTTAGGTTATAGGTATTAAGTAATTTATAAGATAATAGGGTTTTTTCTTTACTTGTTAATCTATATTCTAAGTGTTTATTACTTCAGGGTTAATTTATATTAATCAATTATGTTCTTAGGTTTTTTAAGAGGTTATTAGGTTGTCTTAGAATTCATTGGGTTTTCTTATGAATAATTTTATTTATAATAAGATAAGAAAATTACCAAAGATTATTGTTGTTTTTTTTTGTGGATCAGGGGGAGCCAGATTTCGCTCAGTTCTAACCCACTGTCTCTGTTAAGGTTACTAGAACATTAAATAATGATAAAATAAAAAAACCCGAAATTAATAATAAACTATTATAACCTTCAATAAACAAAAATTTAATAAACCCTAGAAATATCTTAGAAAATAATTAAATTTCTTAAATAATTCTACATTAAACCTAGATGACACTGAAAACTTTCCTGCTTCCAGTATTTATACCAGCTCTTCCCTTTTTCTTAAACCTAGGCTCATTGTCCTGAAGATGGATCCTTATCTGGATCTGAAACGCCGACAGTCTATTGACAACACTGTGGTTTTTCCGATCAAAACCGAAAAACTACCCATTTGTTTGGCCATGTGAAGATGGAATTGCAGGAAGAAGGGTCTTGGATATGGTAGTGTTGCAAGCCCATAAGGAAAACCAATGCCTACTGAGCCAAACCATTGTGAGAATCAAAAATCATGCTTATGAATATGGTTCATGTATGGAACAGATCTAAAAATGGGAATGTGAAATTTGAAATCTATGGGTAACATATTTGAAAAGAATATTGCTTGAATTAATGAAAGATCTCATGAGTTATTGTATGCATGTGATACAAGTGAGATGAAATATATGTCATGAAGAGACAGATGATGGTTATCGAGCTGGGAAAGCATGGAAATGGTTATTTTTGTGACATGAGAACCATGTGATATGCCATTATCACCATAGAGAATGATGTGTTATGGAAACATGAGTCGTAGGGACACCTCGACAGAGCAAGTCAAAGGGATGCCTCGGCTGTAAAACTCGGTGAAGTCTCTGAAGCTATTCTTGTGCGAGAAATCCTTGGCAAGCAAGATGGATCACCCAAGGGACTGTATAGTAGAGAAGGGGATGCTTGAGCTTGATCCTGGAGGGTGAGTGATCGCAAGGAAGAGGAGACTTTGATAACTCTTGTAATTTGTTGATTACAATCATGAGCACAGTGGGTATGTCGAGGAAAAATAGTGATCCAAGAAAATGTGACATCCATGTGGATGCATATCCATGAAATGCATAGATAAGTAATGTGTTGTTATGAATATTTTCTCTCGAATCCTAGACAACAATGAAATCTTTATGCATAAAATTGAGATTAATATGTTTGTTGTTTGCAATGGTTGTAGGAATGTGCTAGATGCCAAAAGTCTCCAAAAGGACCAAACCAGGAAAAGGAAAACATTGTTGAAGTAATTGAAAGATAAAGGCATGGAAGGTGTTGTTGAGAAGAACACCGAGGATAGTGTTCCTTTTGAAGGGGGACGGGATTTTAATACCCCCTTTCTAAAACCCTTGATTATATGTAATTAATAATGTTGATGATTTCCAAGGCATGGCATGCAAATATTGTAATTGTATTTCATTTGATTAATAATACCAACCAGCTGATCATGGGGGTGAAGCTTTAAGTATTGGCCATGATACCACGAGAGGGATTAGTAAGGGGCAGAGAAGGAGGTTATATTAAGCCAAAGGAACCCAAGACACCTTGTTGAAATATCATTTTGAAGTATTCAAATGATTTCCCTCTTCCCCTTATTTCAAGGAAAATCACTTAATGAGGGAGGATGGTAGTTGAACAACCAACTACCCCAAATGAATCCAGGTATGGGAGATCAAGTTAGGACAAAAAAAATTGCCAACTATAGGTAAAACAGAGTACCAATTATGCAGCCCCAGATTAACCCCATGGGTCCCTTCTGATAGAAGAAATAAATACAAGTCGAGAACCTTCCTCAGAGACAGAGGGGAATACATGGGTGCATGTAAGAGAGGATAAAAAGTGATATGAGTTTAGAGAGAAGAGAGGTTAGGTAGAATGAACAAGAGAACCAAGGAGAGATAGAGCTAGGGTTTCTGAGTTTTGATAGGAGACGAACCTGAAAATTCAGTTCTAAGAGAAAGACATACAGGAAAAGAAATGTTGTGAGGAAGCAGCAATAGAAAGTCATGGAGGCATGGTTGTACAGGCAGGCCTGAAAATCTAAGAACCCAACCTAATTTGAGGAGGTCATGATCTTGACGTTGGAAGGGCATCTAATAAACCTCAAAAGGGCATGAGCTAGGAGGGTGTGAGAACTTTTCTACCAGTGGTAGTGTGAAGGAGACAAGCCTTCCCTTACCTTATCTCCTTGAGAATCTAAGAAAGAATCCCCTGGTGGTATCATGGTCTAGCATGGGGGTGGCATGTTGTTGAAGTTATTGAGTGAGTAGAGACTATGCTTGGGTGGAAATGCTTCTCCCCACGTTCATTTGGTTGATTAACTTCTTCACATAATAGATAAGTATTTGTAAGCTATGTGTGTAGAGTAGAATGAATGATTGTTTCATGTAATTGCTTTTAAATGCCTGATTAGTGGTGATAATTCTTGGCTCATTGGAAAGTTCTTGTATTAGAATGGTGGTGGAATAGTATGGATGGTTGTGCCCTATAATCCTCATTCAAGGATAGTTATTCCAGTGTAGTTGGAATAAGTCCCTTGTATTGTTGCAAGTTTAATATGTTGTGAAATAAGAAATTATGCATACTAGTACCATCAATGAAATTGATGGTGTCTATATATGATCCCTGAAAGATAAATAGGGTGTTGTAATATCCCCTGGTAAGTTGCTAAAATTAACTATAATTTTGTGTATGTATATGTAGATCATGCATGGTGGGATGCCATAGAGGTAGGTTGAATACCTAATATGGAATCAGGGATTGATTCCAAGCTTGCAGTGAACGAGAGTGTTGAAGAGTATAGGGATAAGGTTGTTGGATTCTTTTAGGTTGAGGGAGTTGACCTTGATGATAGTTTTGCTTCAAGATTTTCTCAAAAAGAGGGAGTTGACCTAATTGAGGTTGATGCATTAGTTATTGGAGTTTTGAAGTAAATGAGGAAGATGCCCGTGATCACAAGTTCATAGTTTTGGCCCATATTGTTGACTTAAGGGATGATCTATTTTGAAAGCCTCGTGATGATCCAAATTTATGTTCCATTAGATTCATTGGTGGTCAACATTATTTGGAGGTTCGAGATATTGTTATGACATCTTATGTTATTGAATGCAGTGATACTTCTATGTCTGATAGGATCTATCTTCT
>SNQJ01S0164499.1:0-16357 GCA_010110895.2 Picea sitchensis | reverse complement strand
TTATATTTACTATTACTATTATTTCTATTACTTTAATATTTAGTATTTTCTATTACTATTTACTTTAGTATATTTACTATTACATTAGTATTTACTACTCAGGATTATTATCATCATAGTTCTATCTTAATCCATCTTAATCCGAGATCTATCAAGCATCCAAAGGGATTAAATCTCTTGAAGTGCAAATCAAACTTGATTTAAAGAGAATATGTTGAAACTATAAAAATGCAGACTGAAACAAAATTAATCGAATGGTGGCAGTTATCTCTGAGAAGAGATGTGACGACTGTGCTCATTCACAAGAAGATGGTTACAATGAGGCTCCAAAGGCATTTTTAACTTAAAGCATAAATGAGAAAACCCTAAACATCCAAAACCCTAACCCTAGGAGGTGAAGCGCCAAAAGTCATGTGGGCCCTGATGGTGTAAGTTGGTACATCAACTTCTCAGGGTTGTAACTTTTGCATACGATATTCATTTCAGGTGCATGATAGTTAGTTGGAAAGAACTATCCGAGGACTACACATGTTGTCGTCACACTATGGCTAAAGCCGACATTGTGATTGTGCCAAGGAAGAGACCTTCACGTCATCAAACAATGTTGTCTTCCCTATTGCATCAAGTCCTTCAAGGATGAGGTACTGTGTGATATTGCCCCCCTTGAAGTTTATGATGTTCTTTTAGGCCAACAATATTTGTGGAAACAACATGTTGTATATGAGCCTAGACCTCACAATGTTATTATTACTTTGGGTAGACAATTGTACAGGATACCAGAGGTAGCTCCACCTATCGTTATTTCTTTGATCTCTATTAAGCAATGCAGGAAGGTCATTTCCCAAACTGGAAAATTTGTCTTCTTCATGATTCATTCTCAAAGTGAACAGAAGGTCGTAGCCACATCCATGGCCTCTACATAGGGCCTCTCCATGCAGCAGAAGTAAGTGGACAAGATCGTGGAAGAATACAAAGACATCTTCTCCTCACCCACCGGGGTGTTGCGACATTGTCAGGTTAAGCATTCAATTGATCTAACCTCCAGTGCACCTCTACCCAATGGGTCAGTCTATCTCTTCTCTCTAATGGAAAATGAGGAAATTAAGTGACAGATCCAAGAGTTGCTTCAAAAGGGGCACATTCAACCCATCTCCTCACCCTGTGGGAGCTCAATTGTACGCATACAAAAGAAATATGGGATTTTGTGACTCTGCATTGATTACAAGGCCCTAAACAAAATCACAGTTAGGAACCGTTACCCAATTCCCTAAATTGACGACCTTCTTGACCAGTTCAAAGGAGCTAAGTTTTTTAGCAAGATTGACCTGAAGTCTAGCTACAACTAGGTCGTAATAGAACCGACTGATGTTTGGAAGACCATTTTCAAGTCCAAACAAGGTCTTTACGAATGACCAATCATGCCCTTTGGGATGCAAGAGCATTGTCAGCAAGCACACATGGAGAGACAAATCATCACCTTAGCACGCCTTTGAATCAATTCAGAATCTTAACACTGGCGTTTCTTGCAAATCATTTTTTTTTAACTGATTGAAAATTGAAGAAGATCAAAACGCTTGGGAGTTGAATGATCACGAGTGATCTAGGAGTTTCACTCCTAGACTTTAATGTAACAGAACTTAAGTGGGAGTTATTTATTTTTCCTGGAGTAGATAGGCGTTGTAAATGGGGATTAGACACCACGAGAGTAGTTAGAGGGAAAGGCTCGAGGAGCCCCTTTTTTCTTTCATTGTAGTGCATGCCTAGTAGATGTTGTAGAAAGTAGAGAAGAGAGGAGAGGAGAGTGATGAGACTATCTTAAAGTCCAGCCTGCACATATTGTAATCAGACATTCATGTTAATGAAAAAAATAAGTTTTTCCTGCATATGATTATTTATGTGTTTATGTGTATGATTAGTTCCATCTGCAAGGTGAAGATAGATTCCACTATCTTTGAGAGTTGTTGGATTCATTTTGGGATCTTTAGGTTGTGCAAGGATTTCACGACAGAGTCTTGAAACTCTGTAGCAGGTGCAAGGAGGGTGCATCTGAAATTCGAGTCGAATTCAGAGGAGAACGTGCTAGGAGGGTGTTACCACTCCAAGAAACTCTTTGGGGTTATAGGCCAAAGATGCTTGGTAACTCAAGAATATGGTAAATTTGGTATGCTTGGGACAATGGGATAACTCAATAGCTAATGAGAAGAACAACTTATCATGCATTCGAATAAGACAGTGCTTTTAGAAATCAATGATCAGACAAAGTAATTGAAATAGGGTATGAAGAACACTAGTCTAGATAACCAAGCACATTAACATGCAGGGTCATACAAGATAGTAAGAGATCCTTTAATTCAAATTCATGAGCTAAATAAGAAGATAATAGTTCTTAAAAGTTGAGCTAAACTGAATCAAAGTACAGAGTAATGCAAAACATGAATAAATCTGACATTGACAGCAAAAGAAGACTGTGATTCTATTATCAAGATAAGAGTCTAACTACATGAGCCAAAATGTATCCAGGATTGAACCGTTGAGTTCATCTTTTGTTTTCAGCTTTATAGCTTTTACAATACAGTATCTAGATCCTGAAAGAATGGATCTGATATACTAAATACATAAAGTCAAAACTATATTTACAAAAAATAAGGAAAGATCCTCAAGATGAGGTCAATTCCACATATGATGGTCTTCAGAGGTAGTAGAGTCATTGTGTAGTGCAGATTAGCCTTCCAAGGCTGGTAGATGACTCTTGCAAGAGATAAAACTCAAATTTGTTGAGTTGTGAAAAAACCCTAATTTGTTGCCATCAAAATAGGTACCAAAACCAACTTGAACACCTCTCCTAATCCTTATACATCAAAAATGGATCTTGCATCTAATTCAATAATTCAACATCTATCCTTTAAAAGAGTTTTCAAGCAATTTGGATTAACAAAACTTCGATCTGGGAAAAATTTCACCTTTTCTGTCCAGTGACAGGTTTCAGTGGTTAACTTCAAGAAAAACTAGGTGTCTTAACCACCGAAAGCTCTGCTTTCAGTGGTTAATGAACAGTCGTCCTATTCGCCTAAACCACCGAAAGTTTAGCTTTCACCAAAATTTCAAAATTGAAAAATTGAAATACCTTGTTGCTTCGATGAGTGTTCAAGGCCTCTTTGATGATGTTGCTCTTCCTCGTACAGAGTTGGAAACTTTAATTTGTTGTGTTGAAGACTGTGATATATCCACCATTGTTGTAGCTAACTCGGCTAGGGTTTCCAAACCTGTATGATCCTGAACTGGAGGTTGGGATTCTTTTATCTTTAGCCTCAGAAGTCTAAGTTGCCTGTACAGTTTCATATTCTCTTTTATCAGCACCCTGTTCTTGTCCTTGATTTTATCATGCTTTTCCTAGACATTTTGGTTAATGTTATAAAGTTCTGCATTTCTTTCAATCAACTCTGTATTTGTATTTTTAATGACTCTTTCTAAAACGTCCATCCCATAGATCTGTTTCAGAAGTTTATTGATTTTCTGAGTCGTGGATGCTTTAGGTTTGCTTGAAGAAGCTTCTGCTAATGGTTTATTGTGTTCACTTGGAGGAGTTGGTGAGGGCAAGTTTGGATAATCTTCTGCAACTTACTCAGTCTGTTTGTCACCTTGTGTATCTGCTGACTCCTGCTCTGGCTCTGAGTCATTGTATGGTAGGTTCAAGGGATTATCTCCTTCAGCAAAACCCTCTGTTTACTCACCTTCTTTGCCAAAGTTTAGTTTCCTTTTGGCTCTCTTTCGTTTGGCAGAGGATGAATCTGTTGGCTCCTTTGGAGGTGAGATAGCCCTCCTTTTTCTTTGACTGCTCTTACGGGTGATGGACTTCTTAGCAACAGACTTCTTCCCCTTTTCATCCTGTTGAATATTAGTTTGGAACTCATTCCAAAATAGGAAGTAATTCCAATCCACTTGTTTCTTCTTCAAGGATTCTTTAACAATGAGTGTAATCAACCCTTGGTGTGACAACCTACTGGCCACTTTGGTAGGCTTCACCTTGACTTGTCTAGCCATTTTTGTGAGAGCTTTGTGCAGGTAGAAGGGTAAATTAATGGGTGATCTTCCTGTGAAATGGTTCAACAGTTTGAAGTGGTAGAACATAACCCTGTTGTACCTGCCTTCATAGGTGATGTATGCAAAAATTGCCTTCAACAGAGCTTTCCATTTAGGCTCAAGAAACGACATTGGTATGTCTTTGTTCCAGATGAGATCCTTATGTTGAGGCTATAAATATAATCTGAACTCAATGTTTGCAGGTACAGTGGTCTTGAACCAACATTCCCCTGTTCTAGAGAGACCAGTAATCTTAGTGATGGTTGTTTCATCTACCACAAATTCCTCCTCGCCTATAACAACTATCCTCCCATCATATGATAATGCAAATGCTTTAGAGAGTTGTTGGTGAAAGTCTTCAAGCTTCTCACAGTATGAGAACACACCAACCAATTTGAAAAAGTCGGCCACCTCAGGGTGTGCCTCTAGATACCACGTTTCATCTAACTCAGACCTGAGAGTTGGCCCAGCTTTCGGCATTTGATGAGTTTGTTGACCTGTCCCTGCAAATTAGGAAAAATCTGCGAGCTAGGGAGACAAACACCTAAATTTTAGGAGGAGCAGAGAGTGTACATCGAGATATAAGGCACAGAGCAGGGTGACTCAGAGTTTGATTCTCATACACCAAATCTTCAACGGATCTTAATCAACAATTGAGGATGGATTATAGTTGAGACTTCAACTTCATGTAACAGATATAATTGGACTGAAACTTGAGAGAATCTAAACTACCTGATGACTCGGGCCTTCTTCGAATTGAATGACAGATGGCTTGCTGACCAGCAACAGGACTCGAGCTTCTTCTGGCAATAACGACAATTGACTGCAGAGTATGGGTTTGTTAATGAAATTACAGGATTCCATCTAATGCACACAATTTTGGATTTGATTTCTAAATGAATGAATTTGAAATCATGGTTAAATGGAGTCATTATGAACCTATCCTCTTGGGACTTGAAGTTCTCACCCATTCCATCAATTTCCGGTGGTTACCATTTGATGATTGCGCCAACTAATAGTTGAAACGTGTGAAAGCACAGGCTTTTCTTTTTCCACGTAGAAACATTTTCGGTGGTTAACTGGGCTTTTGTTTTTCCCTTTTAACTACCAAAAACAAAATCTTTTGGTGGTTAATGAGCGCTTTTTAGGCCCGCCTAAACCACTGAAACCTGAGATTCTCTGTTTTTCTTGAAAAAACCAAATCAAATGTTTTTTCCAAGTTTATTTAGAAAAAATAGACTCTCTAACAAGCCTAAAAAGATTTAGAAATAAGTTTTTGGACTTCTCCATATCACCTCAAAATAACAATTTTGACTGTGCTAGTTTAGGAGATAACAACTGGCTCCTACTCGGGGATGGAATCCTCCCAGTGAGGTTCCAAGAAAAAGAAGACCCATGCCTGTCCATTATACATAAAAAATTCTTCTCAACAATCATTTACAATTTGTATTGTGTCAGTCCATTGGGCTATGGAGTCATCTGGCCTGAGCAACTTATCTTTGGACAACCTGTAGCCTTCTGTGCTTATTTAACCAATAACTAAAAACAATCTAAGTGCTCATATGAAGAGCTTATTCTTCTGCCTATCCCTACTGTTAACCAAATCTAAAATTTGGTCAGGTAAACGCAAATTTCCATAACAGCCATTTAAGCAACTTCAAAAGTGTGATGACTTTATCTCTATCACTACTTAATAGAAAATAACTAAAACATATCAGCAATAGTAAATAAGCTTTCAGAAAGTCATACTCACCCGTGGAAATTGATGAATGAATGAAATCTAGAACTTTCATAGGGTCTGAAATAAGTAATTCTATCAAATCAGCCACCGGGTCTCTAAAATCAAGATCAAAAGCATTATGATTCATGAAAAATGATTACCCTTCCATGACTGGCTCTCTGTTGGTAGATAGATGTCTCCCTTGGAAGTCTTCTTGCTATCCCAACTGAGAACTAAAATCTCATTGCTTGTTGTCTTCACTGATATCAATACTGAATGTGGATTGTTCTTCCTCTGTCAAATGAAAATAGAAACTCAATTACTGATCAGAAACTTTATGTTCTTCACATTCCTCCTCATATCTGCTGAAAACTGCCTTGGTCTGTAAATCAGAAAGTTGATGGTTGCCTTTAAAATTTGTTGCAGATCTGAGACCTTCATCTGCTAATGTGTCAATCTGATAATCATTTTTGGGGTTTTCAACAGGGACAATCTCATCTTCAAGACCACCTAAGTTGGTGGATGCATTTGATACAATGTCAAAAGCATAAATGCTATGGTTATCCACCTGAAGATCACCAATATCTTGGTTACAATGATAGATGTCCCCTGTTGCAACATACTCTTCGAAGCTATCATTAAGCACATCATGTATACGTTCATGATCATCTCTTTGTGTAGCTAAAGGAACCAGCTCTTCGAATTCATAACAATCAGACTCAAGGATGGTAAGAGAGCATTCAGTTTCTTTATTATCCATTTGTAGTTCATGTTGATGGGAAAACACAACATCTTGAAGATCATTAACGGGTTGTGACATATTATGAGGGGGAGCTCTTTCTATATTTACATCTTCAAGCTTACAATGTAATTCATATTCATCACAGCAATTATCAAATGCAAACTCATATGAAAAATACCTTTTGCAATGCTCGGTGAATGATCTGTGAAAATCCTTCAATGATGAAATATTGGAAGGAGGTAAAGAAAAATACCTCTGACGTGCATCACCATACAATGAAAACATGAACATTTTCATACGAACATCTTCATGCTCAAAATCTGAGCCATACTGCCATTCTGTTGGCTCAGGTAGATGTGGATTTTCAAAGTCAGCTTGCTCTTGGGGACCTCCTGGAAGAACAAATGTTCTCCTCCACCTCTTGAGCATCTTCAAACAAACTCATTAACGATGAAGATTTCCTTTCCAGCAGGAAAAGCACAAGCTCTGAATATTGAGCCATAACATAGTATACCATGGTAGCAATCTTTGTGGGTCGGATCTCCAAAGGTATGTCATAATATATCCTGCAAAACCTTCTGTTGAAGATAGGCAAAGCTTCGTCCTGCTCTCTCTTCAAAGCATAAAAGTCAGCGAGGTATGAATCCAATGATTTGTTCTTACCCCAATGCTTGGAAAAAGCATTAGAGAATTCGATCCAAGAGCCAATGGAGTCAGCTCTTAGACCCTTAAACCATATTGCAGCATATTTGATCAACGACTTAGAAAAAAATCTCATGATCACATCTTCATGAATAATCTCGAATTGATCAATAAAATCCTCAAAGGATTCCAAGTGCCTCTCAGCTAAAACTGGGTTNACAACATCTTGAAGATCATTAACGGGTTGTGACATATTATGAGGGGGAGCTCTTTCTATATTTACATCTTCAAGCTTACAATGTAATTCATATTCATCACAGCAATTATCAAATGCAAACTCATATGAAAAATACCTTTTGCAATGCTCGGTGAATGATCTGTGAAAATCCTTCAATGATGAAATATTGGAAGGAGGTAAAGAAAAATACCTCTGACGTGCATCACCATACAATGAAAACATGAACATTTTCATACGAACATCTTCATGCTCAAAATCTGAGCCATACTGCCATTCTGTTGGCTCAGGTAGATGTGGATTTTCAAAGTCAGCTTGCTCTTGGGGACCTCCTGGAAGAACAAATGTTCTCCTCCACCTCTTGAGCATCTTCAAACAAACTCATTAACGATGAAGATTTCCTTTCCAGCAGGAAAAGCACAAGCTCTGAATATTGAGCCATAACATAGTATACCATGGTAGCAATCTTTGTGGGTCGGATCTCCAAAGGTATGTCATAATATATCCTGCAAAACCTTCTGTTGAAGATAGGCAAAGCTTCGTCCTGCTCTCTCTTCAAAGCATAAAAGTCAGCGAGGTATGAATCCAATGATTTGTTCTTACCCCAATGCTTGGAAAAAGCATTAGAGAATTCGATCCAAGAGCCAATGGAGTCAGCTCTTAGACCCTTAAACCATATTGCAGCATATTTGATCAACGACTTAGAAAAAAATCTCATGATCACATCTTCATGAATAATCTCGAATTGATCAATAAAATCCTCAAAGGATTCCAAGTGCCTCTCAGCTAAAACTGGGTTATCTCCAGAAATCTGGGGAATATATTCAAAACAATCAAGGGGGTAAGGATGAAGGGAATAGGGCAGCCTCAAAGGCATGAACATCTTCATCTTGATTTTAATTTGAAAGGAAGTGGGTTGATCATGAAACTTAATAGGTTGATGAGAAATTTTATAAGTAATGTGAAAAGGTGCTAAAATCTTAGAGGGTTTGGAATCAATTTCAACGTCCACAAAGTCAAAAGGGTTATTGGATTCAAGAGGGAATGGAATGTAGAACTCATCTTTATGAACATGGTGAGGTAAAGCTATTGAATCTACTTATGTAGTACAAGCAGGATGCATGTTTTCTTTTTTTAAGGTTGGGTATATACAGGAAGAATGATGATTTTCTGAATATACAAAACAAAAAATGATTCTCTTTACATGGGAAGGGAAAAGCATGAAAGAGGTGATAAAGAAATACAACAATTCATGAAGCAAACTAATGAACTGATACCTGGAATTGAAATTTAACCTCTTCATCTTCTGTCAACCGGATCCTCCCCAATGGAGTCTTTAATCGTGGAGTCGCCAACAATTTTTTGATTAACGGAGTCGCCACCGAATCCATCCTTCATGGAGTCACCAGATAGATGATTAAAGCCAATATAATTTCCAAGCTTTTTCTATCATCAAAGCTGGATATATGTCGTCTCCCAAGGAAGCTAAGCTTCAATCTCCTCTCCCCGGCAACGACGCCAATTTGTTATCACTCCAAGAAACTCTTTGGGGTTGTAGACCAAAGATGCTTGGTAACTCAAGAATATGGTAAATTTGGTATGCTTGGAACAATGGGATAACTCAATAACTAATGATAAGAACAGATTATCATGCATTCGAATAAGACAATGCTTTTAGAAATCAATGATCAGACAGAGTAATTGAAATATGGTATGAAGAACACTAGTCTAGATAACCAAGTACATTAACATGCAGGGTCATACAAGATAGTAAGAGATCCTTTAATTCAAATTCATGAGATAAATAAGAAGATAACAGTTCTTATAAGATGAGCTAAACTGAATCAAAGTACAGAGAAATGCAACACATGAATAAATCTGACATTGACAGCAAAAGAAGACTGTGATTCTATTATCATGATAAGAGTCTAAGTACATGAGCCAAAATGTATCCAAGATTGAACCGCTGAGTTCATCTTTTGTTTTCAACTTTATATCTTTTACAACATAGTATCTAGATCCTGAAAGAATGGATCTGATATACTAAATACATAAAGTCAAAACTATATTTACAAAAAATAAGGAAAGATCCTCAAGATGAGGTCAATTCCACATATGATGGTCTTCAGAGGTAGTAGAGTCCTTGTGTAGTGCAGATTAGCCTTCCAAGGCTGGTAGATGACTCTTGCAAGAGATAAAACTCGAATTTGTTGAGTTGTGAAAAAACCCTAATTTGTTGCCATCAAAATAGGTACCAAAACCAACTTGAACACCAATCCTAATCCTTATACATAAAAAATGGATCTTGCATCTGATTCTATAATTCAACATCTATCCTTTAAAAGAGTTTTCAAGCAATTTGGATTAACAAAACTTCGATCTAGACAAAATTTCACCTTTTTTGTCCGGTGACAGGTTTCAGTGGTTAGCTTCAAGAAAAACTAGGTGTCTTAACTATCGAAAGCTCTGCTTTCGATGGTTAATGAACAATCATCCTATTCGCCTAAACCATCGAAAGTTTAGCTTTCACCAAAATTTCAAAATTGCAAAATTGAAATACCTTGCTGCTTCGATGAGTGTTCAAGGCCTCTTTGATGATGTTGCTCCTCCTCGTACAGAGCTGGAAACTTTAATTTGTTGTGTTGAAGACTGTGATATATCCACCATCGTTGTAGCTAACTCATCTAGGGTTTCCAAACCTACATGATCCTGAACTGGAGATTGGGATTCTTTTATCTTTAGCCTCAGAAGTCTAAGCTGCCTGTACAGCTTCATATTCTCTTTTATCAGGACCTGTTCATGTCCTTGATTTTATCATGCTTTTCCTTGACATTTTAGTTAATGTTATAAAGTTCTTCATTTCTTTCAGTCAACTATGCATTTGTCTTTTTAATGACTCTTTCTAAAACTTCCATCTCATAGATCTGTTTCAGAAGTTTATTGATTTTTTGAGTCTTGGATGCTTTAGGTTTGCTTGAAGAAGCTTCTGATAATGGTTTACTGTGTTCACCTGGAGGATTTGGTGAGGGAAAGTTGGGATAATCTTCTGCAACTTGCTCAGCCTGTTCGTCACCCTGTGTCTCTGCTGACTCCCGCTCTGGCTCTGAGTCACTGTATGGTAGGTTCAAGGGATTATCTCCCTCAACAAAACCCTATGTTTGCTCACCCTCTTTGCCAAAGTTTAGTTTCCTTTTGGCTCTCTTTCATTTGGTAGAGGATGACTCTGTTGGCTCCTTTGGAGGTGAGATAGCCCTCCTTTCTCTTTGACTTCTCTTAGGGGTGATGGACTTCTTAGCAGCAGACTTCTTCCCCTTTTCATAATGTTGAAGATTAGTTTGGAACTCGTTCCAAAATAGGAAGTAATTCCAGTCCACTTGTTTCTTCTTCAAGGATTCTTTAACAATGAGTGTAATCAACCCTTGGTGTGACAACCTACTGGCCACTTTTGTAGGCTTCACCTTGACTTGTCTGGCCATTTTTATGAGAGCTTTGTGCAAGTAGAAGGGTAAATTAATGGGTGATCTACCTGTGAAATGGTTCAACATTTTGAAGTGGTAGAACATAACCCTGTTGTACCTGCCTTCATAGGTGATGTATGCAAAAATTGCCTTCAATAGACCTTGCCATTTAGGCTCAAGAAACGACATTGGTATGTCTTTCTTCCAGATGAGATCCTTATGTTGAGGCTGTAAATATGATCTGAACTCAATGTTTGCAGGTACAGTGGTCTTGAACCAACATTCCCTTATTCTAGGGAGACCATTAATCTCAGTGATGGTTGTTTCATCTACCACGAATTCCTCCTTGCCTATAACAACTATCCTCCCATCATATGATAATGAAAATGCTTCAGAGAGATGTTGGTGAAAGTCTTCAAGCTTCTCACAGTATGAGAACACACCAACCAGTTTGAAAAAGTCAGCCACCTCAGGGTGTGCCTCTAGATACCACGTTCCATCTAACTCAGACCTGAGAGTTGGCCCAGCTTTCGGCATCTGATGAGTTTGTTGACCTGTCCCTGCAAATTAGGAAAAATCTGCGAGCTAGGGAGACAAACACCTAAAATTTAGGAGGAGTAGAGAGTGTATGTCAAGATATAAGGCACAGAGAAGGGTGACTCAGAATTTGATTCTCATAAACCAAATCTTCAACAGATATTAATCAACAATTGAGGTTGGGTTATAGATGAGACTTCAACTTCATGTAATAGATATAATTGGACTGAAACTTGAGAGAATCTAAACTACCTGATGACTCAGGCCTTCTTCGAATTGAATGACAGATGGCTTGCTGACCAACAACAAGACTCGAGCTTCTTCTGGCAATAATGATAATTGACTGCAGAGTATGGGTTTGTTAATGAAATCATGGGATTCCATATAATGCACACAATTTTGGATTTGATTTCTAAATGAATGAATTTGAAATCATGGTTAAATGGAGTCATTATGAACCTATCCTCTTGGGACTTGAAGTTCTCACCCATTCCATCAATTTTTGGCGGTTACCATTTGATGATTGCGCCAACTGACAACTGAAACATGCGAAAGCATGGGCTTTTATTTTTCCACATAGAAACCTTTTCGGTGGTTAACTGGGCTTTTGTTTTTCCCTTTTAACTACCGAAAACAAAATCTTTCGGTGGTTAATGAGTGCTTTTCAAGCTCGCCTAAACCACCGAAACTTGAGATTCTTTGTTTTTCTTGACAAAACCAAATCAAATGTTTTTTCCAAGTTTATTTAGAAAAAATAGACTCTCTAACAAGCCTAAAAAGATTTAGAAATAAGTTTTTGGACTTCTCCATATCACCTCAAAATAACAATTTTGATTGTGTTAGTTTAGGAGATAACAGAGGGCACACCAGAACTTTCTCATACTCAGAGAGGAACCTCAAGGTTGTTGAATACCTTGGAGGAGGGATTGTACAGAGGAGGCACAAAGAAACAGGGTTAATGAATACCCTGAAGGAAAGTTTGCGTAGGAGTAAGCGTACCACAAAGTTATTGAGGACTCTGTAGAGCTCTGCCAAGAGGGCATTGAGCAGGTGTAAGGAGTGTACAAGTGAACTCTGTTTGAGTTCTAAGGAGAGAATTTTCGGAGGAGAAGACACTCACAGAGTTACTGAATACTCTAGAAAGATTAGCAAGGAGTGCTTGAGCAGGAATTGCCAAGAGGGAACATATATCCCTTTGAAGGGCACAGAAGGGTCGAGTCCCTTAGAGATTCGAGCAAGATAAAGCTCAAGAGGAATAGTGTATTTTGCACCGAGTCTTTTCCAGAAGTGCAAAAGGTGAGTACAATCTACTTTCAAACTGCGGAAGGAGCGCAAGTGTGTGCAGGTGAACTTACTTCAAGTTCAAGCTCAGGAGGTGCAACGTAAGTCGAGGTCCAAACAATCGGTCTCGCAGAGGTAGAAGAAAATATCGATCCTTTGAAATCTCAAGTAATTTCCTTTGTCATAGAAGGAAGAACGCAACCACGGTGGAGGAGAAGTTTATATGATTCATTGGATTGGCTGCAAAGACTAATTTGGATCGTCAAATCTAAGTCCAGGTAGAAGGGAGAGTGCAAGGGAGAAAGATAGATCCCAACCATCGGATCTGAGTGCGAGGTCTAACAGCCATCAAATCTAAATGAAGTTGCACGAGGGATAACAGTGGAAGTCCTTCGGACTTCACACATTCATAAATTTTGAAGCACACAAGAGAACAGAATAGCAGAAGTCTCGAAGTCCTGAAGCCAGTCGGGAACGTCCATCGTCTAGAGGGACAAGTGGCGTAAGATCCACAAATCCGGAGCGAGAGCACTTCAAAATTTTTGTGGACAAGGAAAAGGTGAAATTGTTGAAGAGACGAAATTCGAATAGATCCAAGTTGTTGGTTGCCAGGAGATACGTGTCGAGATATCTCAGACTTCGAGAAAAGTCACTTCAGAAGGTTTCAATCGTCGAGTGTGAAAAACACTCGAAGTCCCGAAGGCTGAAGGAGATCGCAATCATCCATTTGAGAGAGACATGTGGAGGGAAGATATTACCTCCGTTAGTTCAGTGCTCCGAAAGCATAAGGTATTGGAACGGGCAGAACAGACAAAGCCCTAACTCTCGGAGTCACTGTGAATTGTTGATGTGAGCGGAGGTTATGAACCATTGATCTCGTTGTGGATTCAACACTCTGCGATTTTAGAACTCTAGGGATTTGTGAAGAAGTGTTTCTGAATTTTGCTGAGGCCGGAAGTCTGAAGTGCTTTAGGAGTTTTAACCTGGGTTGTATCCAAGGTCACACATGAAGAAAGATTTAGTGCTCATTAGTATGAGATTTGGAAAAGGGTGCTAATAAAGAAGGACTGCGGATAACCGTCGATCTGAAAACGAAGAATCGACAATGAGGAATCATTGCGGGGAGAGGAGGAAAAATTAGCGGATGTGCTAGTTCGCAGCCCACTATTTACCAACGTCGTTGATCTCGTCAGGACAGGGGATCAATGACCACGATTTAAAGGAGATCGGGTGAGCACTTTTAAGATTTTGGGGGAGGAGCCCTCTGATAAAGAGTGAGTACGTTGGCAGCCCGCAATTACTGTGAACCGTCGATCGACGGAATGACCATATTGTGACCAGGAAAACCCTGAGGGTGATAACAGGGCCTGTGTTTGATGAGTTTGAGACTAGCAAGGTCCCGAGGAGTTGATCCAGCTTGAAGATTTAATCGATCCTTGATCGAGAGGTCGAGAATCCCCAAGGGAGAGTAAGGGGTTCTGTGTCACGTGGTATCAAAGCTTGATTTTGTTTGTATACAGTAGACAAAGGAGACAGAGGAGAAATCCATAAATTTTCTTGTAGATAGTAGGTAAAGGCGAGAAGGTGAAAAGAGATAATCTTACAACATTAAATGGTATCAGAAGCTTAATTCCACCTATAAACAACAGGTGAAGGAGGAAACAAAGTGTGATTCTCTATAAATATTGTTGCAAGGTGTGCAACAAATGGTAGACAACCAGGAGGGTTGAAGGCAGAAAATATGGCTACTAAAGGCCATAAGCGTGGTCGAAGAGAAGACTGCCAACAAAAAATCAAAGTAGATATTGACAGGGAGCTCAGTAAGATAAGAGCATAAATGGAGAATCTAGCATTAAATATGCAATAGGAATCATAGGTACGCTAGAGGTATGAATGGCCTCTGATCAGGAAGGAAAAATGGCATGTTCGAAAGTTGTTGGCTCGAAGGCAGCAACATATAATGAGGAGATGGTTGAAGGAAATTGAAAACCTCAGTGGCATAGAGGAGAAAGTGATTCAAATATGTGAACCAGATATTGGGAGGAACCTCAATGATGAGGAGGATATGAGATCAGCTAGAGATCTCATGAACTGCCAGGAGGGTAAAGATAAATTCATAGATTGTCAAATGGGCGATGAGATGGGATCAAGCAAATATATCATGGACTTCCAGAAGGGCGGGACTAGAATCCCAATTTTCCAAGTGGGCAGGGAAAATATGAGACTGTCTAAAGGTCTCAGGAGCTCTGAAGAGAGTTCAGATCAGCAAGGGGTGCTGGCAGATGAAATGGAGGAAAAGGAGAGGCCTCATCTATATGAAGATTCATGTGGAATTACATGCCATGCAAATGAAGATGATGATAATTTAAATACTTCTATCACATAGGAGGCGGATCAAAGGAGTGTTATGATCATTAGGGGAATTTGAATATTCCTTCCTAACAGTCCAGAAGAGGCTAGTACGAGTGTTGCACATGAGGAGATGATGCAACACAAATCCAAGAGAGAGGCCATGGGGCTGAATGATTTTAAAAATAATTGTGTATGTGATGTAGGTGTAGCAAAGGGAAAACAACCAGCAAGGATTGTCAAAGAGGAGGAGAAGGAGAAGACATTGATGTCTTCCCCAGTAGAAAAAGAGGTGCATTCAGATGAATTTCTCACTCAATGGAAGAAAGAGCTAAAGATGTTGGAGGATTGGTTGAACAATCCAGAACCAGAAAAGGACTGCCAAGTTGCAGTCATGCAAAGGGAAACAGGATGCCAACATGAGGAGTAGTTGGAGGAAGATGAAGATATGCCAACAAGGGAGATGACAGAACTCAATCTGTCAGAGGAGGAAGCTGAGCAACAACTCAGTGGTGAGACTACAAAACAGGAGTATGCAACAAAGTGGCCATCTAGTGCCACAAGAGATGAAGATAACATGAAGGGTTAGATTGATCATATTGGTAAGGAAGAGAAAGAGCACACATTTCAATGTGCCCAAGAGATGAAGAAAGAAGAGCATTTGGTGGAATTGCTCAAAAATTTCAGCCAAGGAGATGAACATGAGGCATCTATAGAATTGGGATCTACAACAGAAGGAGAAGAGCATTCAGATGAATGGCTCAAATTTTCCAGCCAGGAAGCTAAGCAAGAGATAACTATAGAATGTGGACCTACATTAGAGGAGAGACCAACATATAGCATGGATTTTGTTGATCTATTTGAATAACTAAATGCCCTAGAGAGAAGGGTAAATATGCAAAGTCAGCTCTTCCAACAAGTCAAGTTGGAAGTTGATGAAAGGGAGATGCAGCAGAATGAGATGAAGGAGAAGAGCCAACTAGTGGATCAATTAGACAAAGAAATAGATGATCCAGGTGGATATCGGGGGCCACCCACCTTTTCCAAATGGCTCAAAATAATTTTTTGGCCATTTTGGCAATTTACTATTTTTAGCAGGTTTTCACTTCCGGGGCCATTTTGAGGGCCTAAATGAAGTTTTTTTGAGATCGAGGTTCTCAAGGATAGCCAAAGGCATAATTGAGCCCCCAAAATGAATATCCTCGACGATACCTTTCCAACAAGCTATCATACGCCTAAAACGGAGATCGTATGCAAAAGTTACGACCCCGGGAAGTTGATGCACCAACTTACCCAAACGGGGCCCGCATGAC
>SNQJ01S0164498.1:1349-17953 GCA_010110895.2 Picea sitchensis | reverse complement strand
AAATTTCGTTCTTTAGGGGAGCTTGTATTTTTTGATCTTCGTTTTTTATCTATCTTTGCTGGTTCGGGGGGTTGGGGTTCCTCTTGAAATCCTTTTTGGTGAAATAATTAGCTTTGGTCTGTTCTAGCTCCATTCTGGATATTTTATTAGACAATTCCTTAACTACCCTGGCCATATCGTCTACTTTGTCATCTGTGTATCTATTAGACCCCGACGACCCTGCTTGTTCTCTAAAGTGTTTAGTTTCTCGGTTTCCCGTTTCTAATTTAGCTTTAAGCTTACCAGAAGCCATCATATTTGACTCAATTTCTACAGCGTCATCTTGCATTCGGTTTAGAGTGGCTCCCCTTCTTTCTCACAAAAGGAGTGCAAAATCCAGTTCAAAAGTCCCTGCGAAAGTTACTTTGGCTGCGGGTTGGGACGGTTTAACCTCAGCTAGGATTTTGTTATACAGCTTGTTGAATCTTTGAATAAAATCCATAACTATTTCTGAATTCTTTTTTCTTAAACACCCAAACTCGGTTAAATAATATAGGTGGTCCTTTCTTTCACCCCATTGTCTAAGGAAAGCATCTTCCAAGGCGTCATAAGACAAGATAGATCCTGCAGGTAGACTCTGAAACCAAGTTCGGACCTGGCCTTCGAAGGTATGGAAAATAAGCCTCGAATACATGTCCTCATGTTCGATACCTAGGATGTCTCTGAATTGATCAAATAAATTATGTGTTCGGCTGCGGTCAGATCTCCTTCCCCAGTGAATTTCGACAAATTTTTTATATAATTTTCGGGAAGGTCGTGCAGAGGAACGGGCAATACCAAGGGAGTGTATCTTGCTGCCACTTTCAAAAACACTCTGGGAGGGGGGGCAGGCCCTTGGCCTCCAGCTCCTCCTCCAGGAGCTCCTCCCCCTCCCCCTCCAATAACCCCTCCACCTCCTCCTCCGGCGGCTACCATCGTTATTAGTGGAAAGTTGTAAAGGGGGTTTTGAAAGATTAAAAGTGAATCTTTACTTTCTTGGCGGGGTGAAAAATCTGAGGATGACTGGTAAGGGATGCGAGGGCTTGTCTCTTTGGACTTGCAAGAGATGTAGTCAGGGGAACCAATGGGTGTGGAAGATGGATGTGTGAAATATTCTTCGGGACTGTGTGGGGTCGCGAAATTCAACTGAAGAGTCGATGATATATCGACAGTATATAAATTTTTTGCAGGACTTTTTCCTTTATGTTCTGCAGGGGTTATCGGAGTAGCTTCACTTATAACTTTTGAGTAATTCAATGTTAGATTCTTAGTGTCGAAGAGAGGGCTGCGTGAAGTCAAAGGTTCGGAAGAACTTTTGGTCTTCAGTTGCGGGTGTTTAGGCTGATAGACTGCAGGGGTCATCTTAAGAGATCCTCTCGTCTTTAAAATTTTCTCAGGGTCGGTAACGGGTGTAGTCTGTTTACCATCCAGGTTTTGCCTAGTATTCCTTCGTCTGGATGCCAGCTTATTAATCGTGGAGTCGCCAAGTGAAAGATTGGAAAGCCTTTAAAAGATGTGCACTCTTTGTTCACTATAAAAGGGTGTCACTTTCAACAAAATAAATGTCATTTTCCCAGGGAAAAAGATTCCATAACTTCGGTCCCCGACAACGGCGCCAAAAGGATGTTGTTCTAGAGTCTGTACTTAAGGCTTAGAAGTACAGTTTCTAGGCATCTGAAAGTGAGTAAAGGGTAGAGAAAAGAGAAACGTCAACCTTCGGCAAGGGAAACTAGGGATGATTTCTGTGTTGATGTTGTCTAGCTTCCAACTGTTCCTGGATGTTTATAGCCCATTCAATCGCTACCCATGATCGTTCGAGTTCAACCCGGGTAGTGGCAGTTTTAAGAATAGTATCAAAAATCTTTAAGGCAATATGTGTTTGATCTGATAGTCCAGGTTCGATATTAGGCTATCTTGATATAGGGACAGTCATGGAGGAACAATAAAATAATAAAACCTCAGGGGGAATTTAAGTGTTGTCTCAATTTGGTCGTATAAAAGAGAGTTTACGGTTTCAAGAATGAACAAGGGGTGCAAATCAAAGGCCCTTTCCTGTAACTGAGTTATACTTTAATAAAATGTATGAGGTGGGAGAAAACATTTAGATGTCTATCAAGTAAGGCTCCTATCAAGGGAGAATCTCACGTATAAACAGAAGAAGAAAAATGTAAAGAAATAACCTGATGAAGCATAAAATATATATAGAATTCTGAAAGTGTTGACTGGTCTTATCCCTGCTGATAGCTGGTATAGAGGAAAAACAGTAAACAATATAGAAAACCAAAATTCATTCATTATAGTAGAGGTTGTACTAAATTATAGCGAAGCATTCATCAGATACAAATATGAAATGAAACAAAATATGAGATACAAGAAAACAAACTCATAACACAGTCATCACGGAATTGAGAATCTTCGGATTTGCTTTATATTAACTCTCAAAATGTAAAACCTCTATTACAATCGACACAAAAGGTCCAACCTTTTTTCTTTCTTTCTATGATATATTTATACAGTTTTACAATAAGATGGAATCTCAATCGTTGCAAAATTTTCAGTTATGATAAGGAGGAGAGAAATCGTTCCATTTCTTCCTCTCTATATTTATTTGGTGCCAGAAGTTTGTCCTCACACATGCTCGGTACAAGTGACACATCTTTCCACCAGCCGAGATATCAGCCTTGACGGTTTGGCTTGAGAATTGGCTTCAAAAGAGTAACAATCTCGGGCTAATTGCGGTAACCTTTCTTCCATCTGTCTGTCTATGATGTCGATAGCGCACAATTGCACACTTAGTTTAATCATACATTTATCTATTTGGACTATGTCTGCCATAGTCACTTGTGAGATCTCGGTCGAATCTCTTTCCTCTTTTTCATTTAAATCAAGTGAGATTTTTTCCATATTCATTTGAATCAATGCCTCGGCATTACCTTCGCTATCAATGCCTAACATATTACCATCTATAGAACTAAAAGCCTCTTCTAAGGATTTCATTACCCTCTTGGCTTGCATCTTACCTTCTGAGATGATGTGCTCCCATTCCTTTAATAGAATATTTCCTCTGGTCTGCTCCAAAATGGGGAACCTGGGAGTACTTCCTGATTCCCTATTGTTTGTAGCTATCATAGTCTCTTGAAAAGCAACCCGTGTTGCTCCAACTTCTCTTTCTCTAACAGATAAATTTTCCAAATCTTGAATAACTAGTAAGCAGTTGTCCCGAATCACCTCTACCTTGGCGAGTAAATTTTGCTAGGCCGTAGAAACTCTGCTATGAATCTCCATCGCCTAGGACTGGAACATCCCGATATTTATAACTTTACTTTCGGCGATTTCCACTCTAGCATGTAGCTGTTCAATCAAGTCTTTTTGTTGGCTCGCTTGTATCTGACCACTCCGAACCACCAGCTCTGCTTGTTCGAGCTTAGTCTTGAGCATCTCTATCTCACTTTTATCAGCCATCCTTGCTTTCTCTATCCCTACACTCGCCTGGTCCTTGGCAGCCTCCGCTGTTGTGGCTAGTCTGGCTTCTAGGGTTTTGATGAGGCGATTTTTTCGTTTCAGCTGGTTTTTCAAAACCCCGACTGAAAATTGATTCACTGTGGCATATGCCCCTAATGTCCCAGCTATTTCCATCTCGAACTGTTCATTCTTCTTGTATTTCCCATCAGTCAATACTTTGTATTTATTGGCTGTTGATTCCTCTTCCTGATAGAATTCTCTCTTTACCACTGCCTTTCTCTTCTTATCAAAGAAGAAATCATTTGGAGGCAGCTCTTCGACCCTTATAGGCCTCAATTCTTCATTTAACATCCACCCTGCGTCAATATTTCCCTGAGTTGACTGCAAGGGAGTAATGGATGCGATTGGATCTCCGATTTTCTTCGCTGATTGTCCCGGAGTAGTAACCGGAGTCTTCTTTTTCGGTGGGTCGGGAGTCTTTATCTCTGCTTTCAGACTCTTATTTTTCTCTTCCCCGTCCTGGTATTTTTCTTGACTGGGAGTCACATGTTTGGAGCCTTCGACATCTTTTTGTTTCACCTCCACTGTACTCGGATTCTCACCCTGTAATACTGCGGGAAGACAACTGCGTCGATGTTCTTGAAATTTCAGAACATTGACCCTCTCTTCAGGTACCAAGGTTTGTATCAAAGCTAAAATCTCGGCATAATATCTTGCGCCTCGAAAAATTTCATTCGAGGGTGAATTTTCTTGTTCGAATCTCTTGCGTCCACAACTGGCCAAATGATTACTCATGACCCTTTGCGGATCATGCTTCTTGAATTCAATAAGAACCAATTTTAGGTCTTCCAGGGCTGCTACCTCATCTTTACCATGCCCGAAATCTAACAAAGAATATGAATTTAAATGAACAGGAAAAGGTGTCCATACCTTCTTTGAGTATCCCTTAAGCTCCTTGCTTATGCCACCGATTACTGTTTATCTAGCAACCTCACGACAAGCCAGCTTGTCGGGGATGAATAATGGAAATGCATGCGGAGGAACAGAAGCCCCGAAAACTCTGAGATATGAGAATTCAGATTCTACATACCAGTCAACTATACTGCTCAAATTCATCACTATACTGTCTAAGATCCTGGGTGGCGGGTGGCCGAAAATAGCGACATGTAGCGGTACCATTACCCAGTTAAATATTTCATATACGAAATCTGTCGCTTTGTTTTCCCACAATTTTGAATGATAGATGTGGATGGGCTTGGCCTCTCCTGGAGTCCCACTCCAGCTCATTAAGGGAAAGGGTGTTATAAAGCACACGACGTCCATAATGTATGTGGACATAAAAAATGAAGAAATCTTTCTGCTCTCTTTCTACGCCCGATACTCTGTAACTCGACTGGTCAAGCTATCAGACATCATCTTCGCCCAGTCGAAGGAACAAACTTCGACGACTTGATGTATAAGATGCACCCATTGAAGAAAGAAATGTGAGGTGTCCTCTCTCCCGTATAATCTGCAAGTCATCATAGCTATATACTTGAACTGTGGTTACAAGGAAGCTATTGGATATATACCATTACTGTCTGCCCTGAATTTCGCAGGGTGTGAAACCCAATCTCTGATTAAGCTAGACATAGTCTTGTCATACTGCACACATTCCTTCTATTTGAACTTCTCCAAGAATTCAGCATCATATGTAAGGTCGGACATGGTGGGAAACTTGTACATAGCTTGCAGTTGTTCGGGTCTGAAAGTCCCGATGGTGACCTTCTACTCATTGATGATGGTTCTGGTTGGTATGTCCACATGGTGTAATGCCCACTGGACCATATCATAGTAAGGGAGTAGTCATGGCTTGGCCTCTACTTTATGCATTCCCGATTGAATGACGATCTTATATTTGGTGGTTATGTCGTCTTTCTCATTGTCACTGGAATCATCAGAATAATCCACTAATTCGACCTGTAGAACATCAGAAACAAATGACCACTTCGGGACAGAGTCGACACTTCGAGGTGAAGTATCAGCGACGTTGTCTGAACCTTGTCCTAAAACCTCAACGTTTTCTTTAGACTCTTTTCGTGCGGCCATGACGGGAGATCCTGCTTTAGCTCTTCTGCGATAAAAATATGTATACATACATAAATTAGCTCGCTGAGAAAGTGTGCTCTATGTAATATAGAAATGAATTTGTTATAATGAATAAGAACTCTATATATTTGAAAACTCGGTACTTTTTCAGAACAGATCGGTCAAATCACGCTTAAAAATAAATTTAGCAATAAAAACCCAATCTTTATTTGTCGATTCGCCTTGTTTCTAATTAATGCCATAAATTTTGGCGGTTCGAAATGTCAGTTGGCGTAAGGAAGAATTAACATTGCCTCATAAATTGTGCATGCATCAAATCACAGGAGATACTAATTTAGCTTAATTAATCCGGCTTTACCAAAGTTAATTAATCTTTCGGTACTCGTTGTATCGGGAATTTTTGCTTTAACCCTTTGAACCTCTAACACCCGAAATTGTGATGATTGACTTTGTTTAATAAAAATTTAATTGTGATTAGGAGCTTAATTAATTACATAATTATTTATATCGCCATATCGCGACTCAGATCTTCGAAGGTATAGCTTCCGGGAAGTTTGCATGCCGAGTTGCGAAACCGCGAGATCACGATGATATGTTTTAATTAAAAGGGAGGATAAAATCGGATTAAGTGTTTAATTAATTATGTTCATATATTTATTGTGACTTTGTGACTCAGGCTTTGACAGTGTATATTTTTAAAAGAGAACACGTCGAGTTGCGAATTTTCGACAGAACTTAACCACAGCTAAGCTTTTACCTTTAACTTTGACACGGGTTACTAAAACAAGAAATTCGTGGTTTCGGCTATCGGGGTTACGACAGTAAGACTTTTGGATTTAGTAAACGCTGAGATGCGAAAACTCGATGATGTTTAACCATGATTTAGGAAAATTTTACTCTCGTTACTGACCTAGGTAAAATTTTAAAACGATTTCTCCGTTTGGTTGTTTGGGACTTGTGAACTATGTGGTCTATAGCATCCGACATATGAAATCCCGAGGTAGAACAAAGGAGGAAAAAATATTTGACAAAAAGTAGAACTCGCCTCGAGAGTATAATAACTATCATCGCTCATGTGATAAGACTTCAGAGATTTTGAAACCACAGATGGAAAATACGAAAACCATCTTTCGATTTCAAGCATTAAGACATGAAATTCGAGACGGGCTATAAAAAACAAAGGCGGCTCCAATAGGATCATTGACGATGACCCAACCATCCATTGGAAAGGGGAGATCAACGAATCCAAAAATAGACCTGTGGCTACCTTTTGTTGGAGCGAAAACATTGAAGGTTTATTATTCGAAACTAGGTAAGGTTGAATACCTATTCACCGATGATGATGATAAATTTAGGTAAAACATTTTTATAGTAGGAATTGATCGAAGGGAAGATCAATGGTGGATGTTGATAGTTTGATAAGTTGAGGGAATATTATCCAAATCAATGGTGAATATTGATCAGGAAGAGATCAACAACAAAGGACAGTCGAAGTGGACCCATATGTCGTCAAATCGACACAGTTGAGGCTTGGGTGTTGTTCTCCCTGATAAAATGTCGACGAAAATACATATGTCATCGGGTCAGGACATCTGGAGTTTGTAATCACTTCCCAACAAGAAAACTCCAATGATGACGCTTAGCGCTCGATTATGGCATATGGAGGGTTAGCACCCATACATCGAGGAAAAATGTTTTGGGGAGGTTCTGCAGTAGGAGATTACTGGTAAGAGGGAGTTTGATGACAAACCCTATCACTTGGTCATAGTGATGGAGGTCATGGTGCTTGTTCACTTGAAGGATAAGGATCTTAGTGCTAGATGAGGAAATGTTTTGGTGTTAAGGGTATTTTGGCACCGTTTCGTGAGAGCTAAAGTTTAAGTGCCTATATGTGTGTTTGGGATGTGAAAAGAGGATTCATAACTCTATTATTGGAGGATCCTTGGACATTGAATGAAGCATCCAAGAGCATATGAGTCTTGGGTTTGTGTATAGATTTATTCTAACTTTGTATATGTGGGTTTTGATTGGGAGGTTTACATCAAGTGGTATCAAAGCATATTGTTAGCAGGTTTTACGGGTGTTGTTAGAAAATTGGTGATTTTTTGAGGAAAGATCAGATCTAGAGTGATACGATCCTCTTATTGTTTAGTTTAAATGTAAGCTTATGGGCGTTTGAGAGGAAGAGGCCATGATATAAAATCAGGTTGAGGAGCGACTAGGCCCAGCGAGGTTGTAGTATGTAATCAAGCTCGAATATTAATGGAAAGAGTGTATTTTGTGTATCTTTGTGTTCATGGTGTTATGTTTATTCATGTGTGTGAAAAACCTTTATAACCTTGTGAATCTATATATTGAATGTGTATGTTTGTGAAAAATTCTGAGAACGGTTTTGTTGCAAGAAGAAATGACATAAAGAAATCACATTCATTGAGAAAGGAGATTGATCGTCAATCACAGGATGGATTGATGAAAATATGGATTTTAAAGTGATATCGAGACTTCGTTATATCATCAAAACATTTCAATCGGTGGGAGATATTACTATGTTGGGACTCAAGTTCTACTTTGATCCTGACGATGATATAAATCATATATCATCGAGACTCACCAGTTTGGGGCACAAACTACCCTTAAGGATCGTCGACAATAAGTGATATTTGACGATGATTTAAAGGTCGAGGATGATGGGCTTGGGGATTGTCATGACAACTGATTCCTATGTGATTTGTTCTCCTTAGAAAAGTGTCAATGACAACTGTAGTATTGGCAATGATGATCTGACCATCATGTTGAGGAAAAGATATGAATTATCTTACTCAAGCATTTTTGAATATTTCCTGGATAAGTCAAGATAGTCAAGAATACCACCCTATGTTTTATAGCCTCAAAAATATTTTCCAATCCACAAGTATTATTTACAAGGTTTTAGGATAAAAAAAATTATGAAATGAATGTTACAAAATAACATAATGTTTTTACATAAGTTTCTGAAAAATATACAGATTACAAAAAGTAAATGCGGATATCAAAAAGAAAAAGTAACCAAGTCACTGGTACACACAAATGAGATAGAATAGCAATATGCTTTATTTCATTCCAAGAAATCAAAAGTGATTTTCTATTTACAAAACCCCTATGAGGGCATGTACCAAAGTCTAATTTAGATATCCCTGATGAAAACCATACAAAAGGACTCTAACAAGAAGTAAAAACTGAACTTTATAATATGGATCATCTTGCCACAGACTGTTGCCAATTTGACTCTACACAATATACTTTATCAGCTATGAAACTTAATCCATAAACACACAAGTATACACAGACTATCAAAGATAGATCAACACCTCTAAAACAAGCATCTAAATGATTTGGTTCAGTTCTGAACCTTGCCGTCTACAATAGGACCATGCTATCAAAAAGAGAATTAGGATTTGAATGAACTCAAGAATGAATGAAAACTAAAACTATCTCATGAAAACAAAAGATCAAACCTTGCTATTGCTTTCTCCTTCTATTCTCCCCTTGTTTCTTCTTATTATTTAGCTTTTATGCCTTCTAAATAAGTTGAAGTAGTTCAACTACTTTCTTTAGTTAAGTTAGTTTGACTTAACTAATTTAGTTAGGAGAAATAATAATAATATTAATAGTTAAGGGTCTTTATTTAATAATAAATAGGTATGTGGGACCCCTTGTGCCTCCCTTCTTTTATTCTTTTCAAATTATAAAATAAAACAGAATTGGATAATCATTTAAACACATGCCACCTTGTAACTCCCTTAAATACCTTCAAAATTTGAATATTTAAATATCAGAAATAATTCAATTCATATCCAAAATTATGTAAATATCCACATTATCCCAAAACATAGCTTGTTGTCTAAACTTTCTGCAGGCCACTGTCTTCAACAACTCACTCATAAAAACACATAAATTAAAATCCATACTTGCCACTCTGAGAGACAATCTTTCTTTTATCACTGTTGTACCCCTTTGACTTCCCGGAAGTATCCTTAGGTTGATTTGAACCTTGAGGTTGTATCTCACTAATAACATGGGAACAATCATCCTTCAGATGCATACAAGAGGACATTGATTTTGAAGAGTCATTTGAAGGCGAGGAAGGGGATGCAATAACTTTATCTCTATCTTGCACATGGGGGACATCGGTTTTAATCCTTTTACTAGCATGAGAGGATTGAACAGGTGAATGCATAGGGGAAATTTGAACATTAGGATTTACAGGTGGTGGAGGAGGTAATGAAAAATTGGTCCAACCACGATGGTGAGAGACAACCGGATTGACAATCTCTTTCCATCCATCATTTGCAGGGACTTCTGGTTTCATGGACACATGAGGAGGCACAAGAATACCAGGGATATTTTTCGGTTGGAAAGGAGGTCTCTCTGGTCAAGCTTGTACTATCCCTTGCCCAATCCAGTTGAAGAACCCAACTTGGAATAGCTGGTTCAATTCCTGGGGGTCAACATCAAAATGAATGGAGAAGCTAGGCCTTCTAGGCCCTCTGCTCCAGTTACCTCTTCCTATATTATTTATGCCATGGCTGCCCCTGCTGAAGAAAATCATCTTATATGAAACAATTCATGAGTAATTATCCCTTAACAGACCATACATGACATTTTTCTTGCATGAAACAAAATTTGGCTCAGGAACTGACTCAAGACCCATGCAAATCCATCTATAAGAAAGCATTTTATAATTTCCAAGTGAGTAGAGGGTGGATAGGGTTCATGGGACATATAGAGGGAGTGTAATGAGAGAAAAAGTTATATAATGAGAGGGGGAAAATACACGATTACTGCTCAACAATAAATAAAATAATTTAATTGTGCAATCAAATACCAAAAATAGCAGTTGCCAACCATTTCTGTCATATCCTTTGTCACTATTATACATATTTTTTAAATTTATTTTATAGAACAGGGCTTGTTAAAATGAAATTGGAATTATGAGGGGGATATAATGAGAGAAAAAGTGGTAGCATGACAGGGATGTAATATGGATATTGTTCATATAAAAATAAACCAAATCAAACAATTAAACATAACTCTGTTTAAACCAGCATAATTCAATCATCATTTACTTTCAAAACCACCATTTAAACTGTCACTTCTTTCTACAGATTGCTTGTTGGATTCCAAAATATAATTCATATGCCCAAGAATACTCAATTACAATAGCCTTTGCATCTATATAAATTTAATATAACAGTCATGACAAAAATATTGCCATTTATATGATAACACAACAACCTTTTGAGCCACAGTCATTCATGTTCCAATGCTAAATATTTTTCCTTTTAAAACCAAATAGAAATATGCACAGTGATTCCATCCACACACATCCAATATTTATTCCTTAAACTCAAATAAGAATAGGCCCATTATTAACCACCATTAACCATTATTTAAACATTGTTTATCATAATCAATTGGGCATTAAAACTCATAATCGGGCCCTCTGTTTCTTTCACACACATGTGTCTCTTTAAAAATATAATCAACATAAGGATTGATTCAAACAACATTCAATAATTAAAAAGAAACTCTGAGCCTCGTGACCTGTGCACACATAAGTGGATCAATTCCCACCCCCATGTACTTCAAATTTTAAAGCGACCTCGAGAAGCACACCTCTATATTCCCCTGACAAGCTCTAGGGTTTCAACGCAAGCCGCCATGGCCTCGGGCTCGGGGGATCCCCCCCAATCCCCGCCGTCGCCTGACCTTGCATTGTTTCAAACACTAATCTCATCCTATTCAAAGTCTTCCAAGGGATCCCATACCTCCAGATTCATCAAAAGGCTAGAAGAAATCCCAAAGGTGGCGGTCCACTCCACCTCTTCGAGACCGTTTGCTCTCCAACTAGCTGAAAATGGTTTAATAGAGTAATTCATCGGACTCAAGACATATCCCAAAGCTATGGCTCTATGGATAGACCAGAAATAGAGGAAAAAAATCAAAGGACAACTCTCTACAACATTTTGTGGAAAGGGTTTCTACGTTTTTCTGTTTGAAAACAAAGCAAATCGAGACCTGATCTTCAGGAATGGTCTGTATTTCATGGGAACCAAAGTGATGTATCTGAACAAATGGACTCCAGACTTCAATCCAGAGAACGATATCCCCTCTGTTGTCCCATTATGGGTTAGGCTCCCCTTCTTACCCCTACATTGTTGTAACGATGAAACAATTAAAAACATAGGAAACGGTTACACATCAAAATTACTCACTTTGATATCTCACTGTCATTATCGCAAGTGTCGCAAGTGTCACACTTTTGTCACAAGTGTTGCAAGTGGTGCACTTTTTTCACCAGTGTTGAAAGTGTCGCATAAATCATACTTTTGTCTCACTCATGTCGCATCACGAATGAAATTACAAGAACACTTGAGATATCCTCTAAGCTTGGTTAGAGGAAGGAAATATATCATTTGGCAAAAAGTACAAACTTTTGCCTTGAGGAATCACCATCTTTAAAGCATTTTTGGAGATAGACACTCCCATGCCCACTTGCAGGGAGTGCTAGTGCTCCTTTCCCTCTTAACAGGGAGCGTTGCAATGCTCTGTGGCCCACTTCGAGGGAGCGTCGAGTTGTTGAGGAAATCATGGGACAAATCCCCCTTATCTCTGAAGTCAGATGAGAAATATCCGAGTCATTCTGGCTAAAATCTAAGACAAAGGCTGGATCTAAGAGGAGTTCCACAACTGATGGATAAAGATCCTCAACTTATCCCAAGAATCTCTAAGATGGTTAGGCCTCTCAAATCCTATATAAGGAGGAATTATCATGTTGAAAAGGGGGAATAATCAATGAAAAGTATTTTCATTTTGATTGTGGATCATTCAAGCAAGGGGTTGTACAAGGAGAGCTTGGTGAGGCTACTACATCTGCATCTACACTTTGTAAGCACCTCTTTTTTTTCTCATTAATACATGTGCTTGGCCTGTTTCCTTCAAGATTGTGTACATTTTCATGAACTTGTCTCTTTTGGATAAATCTAGCTTTGAACTAATCATGATATAATAGGAAGTATGCTTTGTATTTGTTGTTTATGGGATTGCAGGAATCGTTAAAGGACTTGGAGATCAAGCCCAACTTGGACTGAGTGAGGACAAACTTCATAACAAGGTACTCATACTTTCTTCCTCTTATCTATTGATTAGATTAGCTATGTTTAAAGGAAAGTCAGTGTTCAACGTTATCACTTTTCTATCTTGGTCATAGGGGTCTAAGATCCAAGAGGGAATTCACTCGTCTGCAAGGGAATTTTCCTATAACATAAATTGGTGACTCTAGTGGGGATCGAAGCTTTCAGTTTTGGTTTCCGTCCTTGGTCTTATTTTAGTATTTTCCTGCCTTTAGATCCTATTCACTATGTTTTCCTGGTTTTTGGATGTGTTGTTAGCCTTGACTTCATCCCACACACACTAGTTTTCAGATTTTTATTGAGTTGCTTGATTTCTAGGTTAAAATTTTTTTTTCCCAGAGACTAGCACTCCCCTGCCATTACATCTAGAGCGCTAGCGCTCCCCTGCAATGTTTCACATAGCACTGCAACGCTATGGTGCCTTTTACACCAGAGCGCCAATTTTCTTCCTTTTTGAAATTTTTTTGGGGATACCTCTCTAGGTGAAATCTTTGGTTTTTGATCTACTCAGGACTAATACTATCAAGGTGTGTCTTTTGTAAAGCTTCCAACCATTTGATTTCCAAGGGTTTTTGACATCATTCTTCCTTGTTTTGAATCACTTTTCCTCGTTGAGATCTGGAGTCGGTTTGATACTTTCTCATTTATTTGATTGCGTGAAAGTTGTTAAAATGAGGTTAGGAGATCTCTGTACTGTTCCATTTGGTCTTTGAAGTTATTTTTCCAAACAGTTCCTCTTGTTTGAGTATTAGTTTTCTTTTTGAAAGTTTGGTTTTGTTTTTTCTTACTTGATCATGGTGAGAGTGTGCTTTTTGTTAATATGATGGCTGCTTCCAGTTGCTTAAAACTTGCAAAGAACGAAATTTTGTTGGCATAGGAAGCCTTGAATCAAGTTGATTATAATTCATATTTAAACAAAGAAAAATATTTTCACGATTGGATATTGGATATTAGGATCATTTTATAAATACTTTAGCATCGAATTGGATTCTTGATTGAGAACAATTGCATGAAGTCTCTACATTTTAGTGTTTGACGGTGAAAATATTTTTTTTTCTCCTTCCCTTAAATAGAAGTTCATTGAAAGAAAAGATTGCTTATCATTTCTTATGCATTTTTGGGAATTGAGTCATAATATCATAAGTTTCACTCTCATACACCTTCGAGTAAAGAACAACCACAAAAATCAACGCTAATTAAAATTGATCTAGAAAGTTTTATTTATAGATTCTTTTACCAACATTAGACAGGATTAGCATTTTGGATTAGGCTGTGAGTACAAATCTCCAAAGCATTCAAAACAAACATTATCATCTTGCGATAGGGAGAGAAAATCCAATTTTCATATAAGCTTTCTGGGATCCCCCTCTCACAAATGGGTTACGCACAAGGTCATGTTCGAGAGAATTACGAAGATTATCCCTTCGTGCTTCAACCATTCATAGTAGACAGATCGTATATAAGGGGTTATTCTTGAGGTATCAACATAGTGTTCACAGAAATCCAAATCAACTTGTTTAAGATTTGGAAACAAATCCCTTTTGTGAAGTATCAACATCCTCTTCTCACTCATGTGTACAAGCCTATGATGCCATAGTGTTGTATACACATCTATAAAATCTAAAGAGATTGAAGAGTCAATCTCTATAAAATAAGGTTTTCTTCTAGGGAAAAAAACCTAACATAACTTCTACCGTTAGATTTGTGACATTATAATGAATGGTCCAAATTGACTATGAAATCACAATATTTTACAAGGAAATTTTCCTAAACATTTATCTTTGGGGGGAATCCAAAATTTCCCGTTTCCCCCCCTTGGACCCCCCTTGTGAGATAAGTGGGTAGGAAATATCCCCCACACTCACTCCCCCTTCAAGTAATGTGGTCCAAACACAGTTGAAACAAGACCTATGAATCAAGAAGATAATCAGGCTCCATAACCAACAAATTGAATGCTACAAATGTAACAATTTTGGACACATAGACAGAAATTGCATAAGTTATTTGATAGTTTCTTCAAGGGAAACTAGGCATTTTCCATTCAATCATATAGGGGAAAAGCAGAGAGCTTGGAAAATGAAGCAAGAAGATTTGAAGGTTGAGGAATGTGGATTTACCTTACAATCCCAAAATAGAAGAAACCATTGGTATATTGACAGTGGATGCTCAAATCATATGACTGGAGAAAACAATATATTTGTAACATTAAATAAATAAAAAGAGGGGTTTGTCAAAAATTATAACTCAACCAAAATTATAATAAAATGCACAGTCAGTCTTGGAAACAAAGATGTTGTGGCAGAAAACGTCCTACTTGTTAAAAATATGAAGAATAATTTTCTAAGTGTAAGACAAATGTGTGATCAGGGACACACACTTATATTCAATTCAAAAGAATGTGAACTAAGGAAAGAAGGATTAGGCAGACTAGTGGAAAAAACAACAAGGACTCCAAACAAAAAATACATCTTGAATGAGATCGAAGAAGAAAGATGTTGTTTGGGAAAAGAAGATGAAAGTTGGATTTGGAATAGGAGAATGGGCCATATACACTTTGGTAATATTGTCAATATCAGTAAGAAGCAAGTTGTAAGAGAAATGCCAGAAATTACAAAGCCAATGAATACTATGTGCAAGCACTGTCAGGATGGAAAACAAACAAAAGTTGAATTCAAGACAAAGGAATACTCTACAACAAAACCATTGGATCTTTTACACATTGATTTATGTGGGCCCACAAGAACAAATGGATGATATGGTGAACAATACTTCATGCTACTCATTGATGATTGCACGAGAATGACCTAGGTTTGCTTCCTCGAGAAAAAGTCATAAGATTTAGAATGTTTCAAGGTATTCAAGGAAATGGTTGAAAATGAAACTGATTTGAAAATCAAATTCAATTAAGAACAGATAATGGAGGTGAATTTACTTCAAATGAATTCAGGGATTATGTGAAGAATGGGGAATAAAAAGACAATTCTCAACAACCATAACACCTTAGCAAAATGGAGTTGTTGAAAGGAAAAACATAACAGTATAATAAATGGCCAGAACCATGTTGAATGACTCCAAGCTAAGTGATATATTTTTGGGACAAGTAGTGCATATAGTCATTCATATCTTGAACAAAGGATTTATCATAAGTAATAGTGATAAGAATCCATATGAGTTATGGAAAGGAAGAATGAATAATTTCAAGCACTTTAGAGTGTTTGGAAGCAAGTGTTACATAAAAAGTCAAGACATGAAGATTGGAAAATTTGACTCCAAAGTGGACAAAGGAATATTTGTTGGGTACTCATGCAAAATAAAATCATATAAGTGCTACAATATAAGACTCAAAAAGATAGTGGAAAGAATCCATGTAAAGGTTAATGAAACAGACTTGTTGAAGACCAGGAAGGAAAGCATAAATCCAAACATCTTTGAAGAATAGGAAAATGAAGAACTAAAGTAAGAAGAAGAGGAAGAACAACAACAACAACAACAAGAGAAGGAGCCAGAAGCAAAACAAGAAGAAAACAACCAACAAGATTTCCAGACACCTTCTAGGACACCTAATCGTCGAGTTCAGAAGAATCATCCACTAGAACAAATCATTGGATATAGAAGTGTCGGGATAGAAACCATAAGAATAATGCAAGCAAAGACACATGAACAAGGAGAATTTTCATTATTGTCGACAATTGTACCAAGTAAATTTGAGGAAGCCATAAATGATGAACATTGGATCAAGGCTATGGAAGAAGAACTAAATCAAATAGATAAGAATGAGGCATGGGAACTAGTTCCAAGACCAAAGGACAAAAATGTGATTGGGACAAAAATGTGATTGGGACAAAATGAGTCTTCAGAAACAAG
>SNQJ01S0164497.1:0-13295 GCA_010110895.2 Picea sitchensis | reverse complement strand
CGCTAGAAAATTCCATCTCTTAGGTTTGTATTTGATTCCTTTTTTCCTAGGAGGATGAGCTCAAGCATAGCGACAAGCAGTTTATAAATGTCTGAAAAGATGACATGTAATGCACCTAAATTTGTTTCTCTCATAATTCCAAACCTGTCTTTATTTAAAAAAAATCATGTGAGAATAATTTTGTCCAGGAGACGATTACTAAGTTCTATCTCAACACAGATGAATGCATATGCACATAAACCCACTATATCCCTCTCAAGATCTAATTTTATGTAAGTTTCCAAAGAATTCCATGTTACCCCTGATATCTAGGGGTAATTGGCGGAGATTTTTCTCTTGTGGTTCTTATCATGGAAAACAGTTCCATAAGTTGATATCCATGGTTCCCCATAAACTTGTTATAACTCTATTTCCACCCTAGAGACACATGGAGGACCTATTGACATTGTCATGTTGAGACTCACTCTTCTTCCTTATATTTCGCGTATTTTGAGGGATGTTGTGCTCTTCTTACCTAGAAATATGCGACCGATCACGGGTTGCATAACTGGAAACACATGACCAGTCACGAGTTGCATCACTGCAACCCAGAACCACCCCTGTCACCTTCTAGCTTTGATGAGCTATGTGGAGATTAGTTCTGGGTGATTTGTTTATCTCGTGATATGATCTTGGGAACTCATAATAAATGCATAGTTCATTGATTTCTATAGATATAGAATCATCCCCTAGCCTCCTCCATCATTCTATATAAAGAAGACATTCCCAAGGAGAAAGGAGGAAGAATCCAAGTAAACTTATGTCGTGGTATTTCATAGAAGCTCTTATACATATTTGGTGTTCATATCGGGTCATCCTTTCTTGAAGAGGGTTAAGGAGGAGTTGGAGAAAGGACCAAGGAGAATATTTGTTTAGACTCAAGGTAATTCACCGATTGATTTACATGTTATCCATTTTGAATACATATCTGCATGGTATTCCCCTTCCAATGTTGGTGTATTTAGTTTTAAGTTAAGTTTGAGGAAAGTAGTGTGCCCATAGGTTTGAGGATTGGTATTACTCTATCAGGTTAAGAAAAGTTTTCATTTCATAAGTGTCCTAGGGTAAATCTTTTAAGTGTCTTGTTTCAAGATTGCATTGGTATGTTTAGATTTTGAGGATTTTGTTCATTTTCTTTGGTTGTATTGAATGGTTAATGAAAGAATGTGGGGTTGTTGTTTTGGTTTAAAAATATGAAAGAGAAAAATACCTCTTCCCTTCCTTTATATAGGGTTCATTGAATGAAAAGTTGCATTCTTTGCATACATACTTTTTCTTTTTTTGGACTGGAAAGTATCAAAACACCACTAAAGTTCCATCTCATTTCTCTTTAGTAATCAATAGGCTAAGAAGAAAAATTCTTAATTTAAAATTCATTAGACCTTTTTCTTCATAGCAAACCTAACGGGCTCCAGAAATGGCATCTTTGCATGCCATCTTTTCCTGCTTTTAACCTCCTTCCACTTACCTAGACCTTGCATCAATCCATTATTATGTGGGATTTAGAATTAATGTGTTTCCATTAAATTTATTTAGTAGTTTACATGAAGTTATGATTAAACATTAGAAAAAGATCATATTTTCATTTATCTTTGAGTTAATTTGTAAAGATGATATGTTGGACATGTTTCTGTGCAGATTGTGATTTGGCCATCGGGGATGTTTTGGTTCCAATTTCTACAACACTCATTTTCAACTGTTGCAACTTGCCAGGGAACTATTCTTCACTACAAATCCCATTGCTACAAATCGCATTGTTGCAACTCCACCTATGATGCAACTCGCCTAAAGTAAAGTTGTTGCAACTCTCATTGTTGGAACTCCACGTGTCTTGCAACTCGCCTGAAGTACAATTGTTGAAACTCCATCTGTGTTGCAACTCACCTAAAGTATAGTTGTTTCAACTCTCATTGCAACAACGCCACCTATGTTGCAACTCGCATAAAGTACAATTGTTGCAACTCCCGCTAAGTAGTGGAAAATAAAACCCAATACAATAATGGAGATATGGGACTCTCTTTGACCCATATGGGCAACATGTTAGCCCAATTAATTAATGAGTAGGTGGGAATCTACTTGATCCACATGGACAATATTATTTTTATAGCTTTATGACTTTTGCATCCGAATTTTGAACATATATCCCCTAAAATTTGGATCATTACTCCCCCTTTATAAAATGATGGTCCCCATCATTTCACCCATGCTAAAAATAGAAACCCCATTATCGTACCATTATGATTACAATGTGAAAATATCCAATGAAGAGAAGGGTTTTGTGTGGTTGAACCATAAACTAGGGTTTGTGGTTGACCCATAACCTAGTTGACATTGACAGTGTACATGGGTAGAAAAATAAAGAAATTTTAATAAAATCCCAAAACATAATATGGAAAAATCGTGACTTTGGGGGCTGTGAACATCCTTCTGCAAATATATTCGTAACTTCTACTATAGGTGATGAAATCCAATTCCGTCGAAGACCCGTTTGAGATACTGAAAATATATTTACATCATTATATGGTACTTGTTCTGAGGTGGCCCATGGAGTGAGAAAAAATAGGCTGAATTTGAAAGGCGCATGATTTCTCTGGTTACAAACATGTGTTGTTTCAAACAAAGATATCTCATAAACTAGACAACGAAATGAAATTCCATGAAATACTCATTTGAGATATTGAAGAGATATTTCCATCCATATGTGGAACCCCTTTTGTTGGTTCTTGAGCAGGGATAAAAATATCATTGAATATGGTGGAACGCATGGCCTCCTTGGGTCAAATACATGATAAGATTCAATCGATGATATCTCTCAAACTAGGAAGCGAAATGATATTCCTATAAATACCCATTTGAGATATTGAAGAGATTCTTTGAGCCATATGTGTAACTCCTATAGTTTCTTGAGATATTGAAGAGATATTTCCAGCCACATGTGTAACTCCTTCTATAGTTTCTTGAACATGGAGAAAAGTATAATTGATGATGGTGGTACATGCGGATTCTTTGGGTTAAATACATGTTGAGATTCAATCGATGATATCTCTCAAACGTGGAAGCCAAATGAGATTCTTTGAAATACCCCTTTGAGATCTTGAAGAGATATTTCCAATGAGATATGGTAGAGCCTCTAAAATGCTATGTAGAGGTCGCAACACCTCTTTGAAGTTGTTTGAGTGTAGAGGGCCATAAAGGATGCGAAGGATTTGTAGAGAAGAATGGGTTGTTGTAGAGGTTGTGGAACCTCCATGGGCATCATGGGTTGTTGTATAGGTTTATTTCCAATGAGATATGGTAGAGCCTCTAAAATTCTATGTAGAGGTTGCAACACCTCTTTGAAGTTGTTTGAGTGTAGAAAGCCATAAAGGACGCCAAGGACTTGCAGAGAAGCATGGGTTGTTATAGAGGTTTTGGAAACTCCATGGGCATCATGGGTTGTTGTATAGGTTTTGGAACCTCTGTGGGAAGCATGGGTTGTTGTAGAGGTTGTGGAACCTCTGTGGGTAGCATGGACACCTTGCAAATTTGTTGAAAATGTTGCAGACCAATGGATGTAGTGGATCCATGTATAGATGTAGTGAATCCATGTATGGATGTAGCGAATCCATGTATGGTTCTCCTTGTAATGGTGAATGAAGATCCGAGGGAAAAAAAATCCCTGTTGTTCTTGTGGGCCAACTGTGATGCTTACAATGTATGGTCCGACAAATGGATTCTAATAGTACCAAAAGGAGGTTGGTGATTACTTCAAATGTTTGAACTCGCATCATGCTCCAAACCCTTGTACCGATGGAGAGCATGCCTTCTCTAATACAAGTGATTCAGATCTCAGGGGATGAGATATGGATGGCTTGAATGTCGAGAGAGGAGGATCTTAGACGTTCCAATCTTGCATGAAAATAAGAATGGACAAAAACATCTAAATGAAGTACTCGAGAGGTGAGGCTCAAAGAGGAGCCTCACCTCTAAAAATAATTATTAGTAAATCACTTAGAGATAATTAACCTCACAATGAACAATATAAAATATGAGAGAATCCAAAATGAGTAACTTGATATCATGAGAAGGCTTGCTAGGCCTTTATATAGCATTACAAAACTGTCCATTGGACAAATTCAACAAGAGATCATTAAATGAGTCTCTATTATTAGTATAATAGATCTAACTACCCAAATAACTAAGTAGTGGAAAATAAAACCCGATACAATAATGGAAAGGGATCATTAAATGAGTCATTATTATTATAATAATAGATCTAACTACCCATCTAACTAAGTAGTGGAAAATAAAACCCAATACAATAGTGGAGAGGTGGGACTCTCTTTGATCCATATGGGCAACCTGTTAGCCCAATTAATTAATGAGGAGGTGGGAATCTCCTTGATCCACATGGAAAATCTATTAGATTTATAGCTTTATGAATTTTGTATCCGAATTTATACCATATACCCCCTAAAATTCAGATCATTAGGTTGTTGATGGATCCTGAAAATTCCAACATGCGACCACATGCCAATGGTGTGGTAGGTCCCATTTCCAATGCATCGGTGGGCCAATTGGCTATTCAGTTGGTTCAATTAAACATCACATCAAACCCACCAACCATTTCTCCCACCACTCAAATTTAGTAATTCCCCATTCAAACCTCCAAGGTGAATTCAGTGTAGTCCATGCAACCGAAGAATCCTCAGCAACCTGGAGGGAAGAAAAAGAATAAGAAAATAATTCTCCCAATGAGAAATGAGCATGGGACTCCACAATCCCAAAACAATGTTGGTGGGGGAACTAAGGAGAATAACAATAATAGGTTCCCCTGGAAGATTCATGGGGAGGATCATCCTGCTCATTAATGTCCAAAAATTGATGAAATTTATATGTATTTCACCCAACAAAAATATCCCTAGAATCGTTTTGTCTTGACCCATGCATTTCTTGCCCAGCCACAACAAATGGTTTCGTCTAATCCTACCCATCCGCAAGGGGGCATGGCAGGTAACCCTTAGTTTGAGGGGTCTTCCTCAAACAATAAAGTATTCATGTGTGACCAGATGGTGTCATTTCAAACTCGGGCTCGTAACTATGAGAATCATGATATTGGTCCTTCGAATCAGGATCGAGTTCCCTCTTCCCAGCTTGGTGGCCCTCTCTAGATATAGAAGTCGTCATTTGAGACCATTATTTTTCAACCCAAGGGTTTTCTTTCACAAACAATGCATAATCATAATGCATGGGGTGCTCACAAATACCACATTGTGGAAACTTTGTCCTAGGAACCATGTGTCATGTATTCCCTTGAAGTCCTACAAATATACCTGACATAGCATGAGGCATTGTTGTCAGCTATAGGTGGGGTCGACCCCTAAAATTTCAATTTACTTACATTTGATTTGGGCCAATCTTGGCATATGATCTCCCACCAATTTGTTTTTCAGATTCAAGTAATACTCTGAGGGAAAAAAATATTCCAAACAGTTGTTGACAAAGGATCATCCACTTGTTTCATGTCCATATCATGTTGGAAAGATATTGAATCTCCAAATATCAATCTGTCTAACAACATGCTTAAGGAATTTGATGGACACATGTTTTAGCCTCATGGTATCATTTCTTCATTGCCCATCAAGTTAGGTCATGGTAAGACTATTTCAGTGGTCAATGCCCCTTTAGAGTACAACCTTATACTTGGGTGCACTTGGTTTTGGATGATGGGGAATGAGAGGATGTGAGGTGGAACTACTTCTAGTGTTGGTTCCATTGGCCTTACCTTGAGTTATGTGTTGTGGACCATAGTTTTCTTGAGGGAGTCATATTCGTGGCTCGGGGTGACCTACTTCAGAGATAGAACAATATTGTCTATGACTGGGAGGAACATCTCAGGTCTGCAGCTAGTTGTTGCTTCTCTAAAAGATAAGTTCCATGATTATTAGATTTCACTGATATGCTTAAATGTGTGTGAATTGTGTTTTTTTTTTCCGCTGTGTTAATTATCTGTATGATGAAAAATTTATTTATGAATGTCCTACAAGATTGATTATAAATATATATATGAATATGCATGAGTGCATAATAGTGTTTAGTTAGCATAAATGTAGCATATGTAGGTTGGATTGTACAAGAGTTTTATAGAGCTTGATGGCCAATAGAAAAAATGGTGGATTATAAAACAAGTTCCAAGATGAAGGTGAAGTGAGTATACCAATTAGAAGGTTTCTCTTTAGCAATGAAAAATAATCACAATATGGAAACTAAAATTGAATTTGATCCATTAATTTCATTCAAAGTTAGTTTATATCGCTATGAGAGAGATTTTAAATTTGCAGGAAGAAGATGTAATGCACTTACAAAACTATGTGGCAATGATTTTGGAGTTATTATTTTGAATTTCTTTAGCTAATAAGGCATGTGTCTCCTATCAATATATTTATCTCTGAATATGGCTTGCATAACACATGCTTGACATGGTACCCCCTAGATGTGAGATTAAAGGAAACTATAGAGGAGATTAAGGTAAATCTATGGAATGCAATATAAGAATGATATCTTTAATTAGAATATCCACTTATGGACATCATGGATTGCACTAATGTGCAAATATCTACAAAAAGGCCTTACAACCACCTCAAACACCCAAGTCCAAGAGCAACTTCTAATAGTGAATCAAGCATCTATTGAAAATGATTGATCCTTATTTAGATACATGGGCAGTCCACATTGTTGAAAAAATGATTTTTTGTCTAAGATACCCATGAGGTTGATGATTAAGGGGGGCATGGGGAAGTTGTATTGCATGAATGAAAATTAAAGATGAGCATTTGTGCTCAATTCTATTTCATCAAATTTTGGTGTTGTCAAACAATATTTTGGAAAATAAAATAACCCCCCTTTCTATGAAATTTGACACCTTTGACGTATGTCATTGGACATAGTACCAATATTTTTTCATACCAAAGACCAGTTTCTACCACTATAAGAGAAAATTTTAGAAAGGCTACTTGAAGGAAATGAATTGTAATAGTGGATACAAAAATATAGATCATACACTATTGTAACATCTGCTAGTGTTAATATGATCATAGAGGAAAATTTAGATAAATCTCCACATCTAACTCATTCAATATAGAAATATGTAGCAAGGGTGACTCTCAAATTTTTCCCTTCAAATAGGACCTAGATGAGGAAAAGTTTAACCTAAGTTTTCCTCAAGAATCATAGTCTCATTTCAACATGACAATGAAAAATCATTTTCTAGATGTTGCAATCACAAAGAAAAACTACTTCGCAAGGTGCAATGAGTGTGTATTCATCCCTAAAAAACTTAGTAGCACAATTTATCCAACTTGAGTATAACTATTACACATGATTCAAATATCCCTTGATAACTATATTGCAAGTTGTGTAGTATGTGTTGTGTGCATAGATTAAATTTGGAGAAACATTCAAGAATTTGATTGAGTATTGTGCATTACAAGATGGATGAGGAGAATATTTATATACCAGATATAGGTAGGAAGAAAAAACAACTATTATTGTCATGAATCTATTGGTTGCTTTGACTAGTATTCTTACATATGGACACAAGACTAGAGGATTCCACCACTTTATCTTACATTTGTTAAAATGGGTCGAACAATCACTATGAATTCATTATATAAATGTGTCAAGGAATTCAAAGAACCATTGATGAAAATATGTGAGAATTTGTTTTACAAGAGCACATAAAATCACCTACTAGATTATGCACTGGTACAAATTAAATCATATGATTTGTTTGTTTATCTACATGACATATTTTATGCATTCTCTTGAGGTAAGACTTGATAATACATGCACTTCACATAAAATTGTTGTCACCGGTATTGTTGTTTTGAATGGATAATCATGCAAGTGACAACAAAAATTATTATGCTTTTTCATTTTCATCCCCTTTGAAATTATATAGGAAGGTTCCTTCAAGTGGGTCTCACATATAAATATATAGATGGAATATATGAGAGAATATAAATTCAATTAAAATGAAATGACATATTTTCACTATTAGAAGTCATGGATACTTATAGGGAATGCAAAGAGCTTTGTTACCCCCACCCAACCCCTACCATTTGATTGAGGATGTGTTTGACTTCAAGATCTTTATGAGGCATTGGATAGGAACTACACTATAGTTAGTATCAAAGGATGTTAATACTTCAAATTCCAACTTGTTAATGTAATAATAATCATGCAATATAAATCCTCATATGGCAATGAAAATTTTTCACCTCCTATGAATGTGAGGTCTTTGTTGCTCAATATCCATCCAAAATTACCTAAAGGGAAACCTTATTTGTCAAGAATACTAAGGAAACAATCATGTATTTCCTTTTGGAGAAGCAGGATTGACAAGGGAGAAAAACAATTTAGGCATCTAAACATAACTTATTGGGACCCAGACAATGTATTAAAGGCTTTGGATAATCCCCTTCTCCATAATATTTACACAAGAAAATTTTTAATAATGCCCATCCATAGTGCATGAATTCGACATAAACATTGACATACCATCCACACATGATGTCGTGGAAGCATAATTAAAGGAAAATCTCCACAATATTTAATATTTCTATGTTGGACCTCCATGTAACAAGATTAGAGATGAATTCTCTTTAAAGGATGATCTTGTTGAGGGGTAAATGCTCATAGTATGGCTGACAATTACATCTTTAGTCCATGACTAAATATTCAATGGCTCACAATTATCCTCAACAAAAATAATACAACAACTATTCCCTCATATAGTCATATACAATAAATCCTAAATCCATATGATTTGATAACTCAATCCATTATATTAAAGTACAATTTGCATCTAAATTTTCAAATACAATTCTCTTTATAATGATTGGGAAAATACTAGTTCCAACACTTTTCTTCTAAATGTTCCTTTAATTGAATAGCTCTGCTTGTACGGTTAATTCATATGAAAAAAATTCAGTTGGGAATGCATAAAAAGAGTTTTATTATCCAAACTTAATCAATATTCTATGTCATCACTAGTAGCAAGTCGGTTTGGAGTAATGAGACAAGGTTTTAAAGAGATTCAAGAGTGTGCATTTACTCAATTACATATATTTCTCATTTGAAACATGGTAACAAGTTACATAATTGTTGAGTATGTGTTATATTCTTTGGACGACTAGAATTAGTGTCTTTGTTGCATCATGCATGCGAGGGGGCACTAGCTCCCCCTTGGCAGGGGGGTTGGGGGGAAACACCCCCAAAAATTGTTTCTTTTGGCATTTTTTTCATCTGTTTTTGACGGTTTTTCGATACATGGTTTTCACCGATGGTTTTCTAATTCCAGTTAATGAATTAGGGTTGTTAACTAATCCAAGTAATTGACTAGGGGTTTGGATGTTGCAGGGTTATATATATATGTGTGTGTGTGTGTGTGATCTAAACAGGTTGGTTTTCCTGGTTTGGGTTTCTAGGGTAAAAATCTATGTATAATGTGTGTGTGTGCCATTGTATCTTTTCTATTTTTATTAAGAATTTGTTTGTATTAATTAATTGTACAAGGTTAAAATATACATTTAGTATTAGAGTTGCTATTGGCTTCAAGGGGATGCCTTTGTAGCTAAGGGTTTGGCTCAGGTCTATGATAAACCTTGTTACAATGGGAGATCTACAATATTGATTCTTCAAGTGAAGAGAAATGGTGAGCAGTTTGAAAATAGAGATTGAGAAATTTAATGGGAAACGTTTTGAGTTGTGGAAGCTCAAGATGGAATATCTGTTGGTGGACAAATATTGGTGTATCATTATGGATCCAGGTACTGCACCTACATGAACATCAGTAGAATACTAGGAAAAGTTGTATCAAAAGGCTAAGAGCACAACCAACATTTTCCTCTCAAATTCAATATCACTGAATGTGTCATCAAAAGCTATAGCCAAGGCTTTATGGAACAATTTAGGGGCTTTGTATCAGTCTATGTCCCCAACACAAATATTGCTCCTACAAAAGAGGTTGTACAACCTAAGGATGAAATATGGAGACTCGGTGACAGATCATAGAAATTCCTTCAATACAATGATAAGTCAACTATTATCTATTCTTATTAAGATTTTTTATGAAGATAAGTGTATCAGTTTATTGTTCTATTTACCAGACCCATGGGATAGTTTGGTTGTGGTCATATGTAGTAATACAACTTCTTTAAGTGTAAATGATGTGGTCTCATCCTTGTTTTTGGAGGATATGAGATTGAAAAACATAGAAGGACCCAACACAGATGCCTTATTTGCAAGAGGAAAATGCCAGAAAAGAAATAGATCTAAGTCCTCAAGTGAGATATCTAAATCTCCCAAAACAATTTAAAGGTATGTTGGAGATGTGGAAAAGAAGGGCACTAAAAGAAGCAATGTAGATCAAAAAGTGTTGAGAGAGGGGAGGGATATAATGATGCCCCTTCTGTAGAAGAAAAAACCTTTGCAGAAGATGGAGGAGATGTGTAGTTGGCTTCTTCAAGAACAGATGTAAATCATGAGGCATTGCTTGTTGAATTAGGTGCGTCCTTTCATATGAATACTCACAAGGAGTGGTTTTGTGGATATAAAAGGTATGATGGAAGTGATGTTTTCCTATGTGATGACTCAACAACAAAAATAATAGGACGAGAAAATTCAAGTTGAATCTAATGGATGGAAGGATTAGAACACTCCCCGGTGTTCTACACATCCCAGGATTGGCTATAAATTTGATGTGTAAGGAAAATGGATGGTGCATGAGTAAAAATAGTATTTGATAAAGAAACATGCAAGATGGTTCAAGAAGAAATGGTGTTGTTGAATGGAGTTTAGATTTGAAACTTGTATAAGCTACTAGGAATCACTATTAGTGACAGTCGCAACAATTTTGTCTTTCCTAAGATTGGATCTAAAGAAGAAAAAACTTCTACGGTCTCTGGAAAAAAGACTATGCTATGGCATCAAATACTGGTACATATCATAGAGAAGGGAATTCGAGTATTACATGGTAAAGGTATGGTTGAGGGTATGTATAACTGCTCTCTATATTTATGTGAACATTGCATATATGGGAAGCATAATCAGGTAAGATTATCCTATGTTGCAACGAGGGAAGAGAGAATTTTACAGTTGGTGTACAGTGACTTTTTGGGACCTATGTCGGTTCCATCACTGGGAAAATATTTGTATTGTGTCTCATTTATAGATGGATTCTCAAGGAATACTTGGATTTATTTCCTTGGGAATAAATACAAAGTCTTTGACAAATTCAAAGAGTTTAAGGCTCTTGTGGAGAATCACATATAGAATAGAATTAAGGTGTTGAACATGAATACTGGTGAGAAATATGTATAAATGAATTCAAATAATTTTGTAAGAAGTGCAGTATATCAATACATAAGACTACTCCATATACACCTTAGAAAAATGGAGTTGCAGAAAGGATGAATGGGACGCTAATGGAAAAATAAAGGTGCATTCTCAGTGGTGTTGGATTAGACATGAATTTTGGGCAAAGAAAATGGATATTGCATGTTACCTGGTCAATATATCACCCTCTCAACACTTCATGAAAATACTTTGCACGAGGTATGGAATAGTAAGAAACACTCTCTCACAGATCACATTGTATTTGGCTATGATTCCTATGTTCATGTTCCAAAGGAAAATGGTAGTAAGCTAGATAAAATGGATGAAAAGTGTATCTTTATTGGATATAAAGATGGTCTAAAAGGTTATAATATTTGGAAACTAGAAATTAAGAAGGTAGTGTATAGTCGAGATGTGGTATTTAGAGAAAACAAAGATGTTGTCAAACAAGAAATCTTACCAAGGAAGGAAGAACTAGAGGAAATAGAGTTTGATTTGAAGGATAATGAATCAGACTCTACAGATGAACAAGAATCAAAATAAGAAGATCCTCATACTCTAGTATTGAGGAGATCGGTTGAGGAAAGAAGGCAACTAGAAAGGTATACTACACATGATTTCCACTCAAATTTTACTTTGTTTATTATTGATGATGATCATAGAAATATTAGGTAGGAATTGGATTCAAAGGATGACAAACTATGGAAAAGGGCCATGGTGGAAGAAATGGAAGCATTGGACAAGAATGAGGCTTTATGTAACACACTCGACCCCTTAACCCTCTCTTAGTCTGGTGGGATGTCAATTTTTTTCTTTCTTGTCTTAGATTTTATCTAATACTAAGGACCATAGATGGATTATGCTCATTGAGATCTTTCCAATGACTATAACTAAACTCAATTCCAATATTTGTATTTAAAGTTACATCGTCCCGAANGTGGGATGTCAATTTTTTTCTTTCTTGTCTTAGATTTTATCTAATACTAAGGACCATAGATGGATTATGCTCATTGAGATCTTTCCAATGACTATAACTAAACTCAATTCCAATATTTGTATTTAAAGTTACATCGTCCCGAAGTATCCATAATATTGTTATCAAAATCCATCTTACTTCCATGTGGCATCCATGTGGTTTCCTACCACTCATCCCATTTGATGTGGCATTGGCAAGGATTCTTCCGCCTTGCCCAACATTCCCTTCATGTCAAAAGTCATGATCACTTGGGCCTACTTTCATTTTCATCGAGAATTCTACTCCTATGGAGCACAAACACCCCAACACATAATGTTCTGATGATGATCCACCCAATGTGCCATTACCATATCTAACATCTCTTGGGTCTAACCTCCAACGACTTTGATCATCTTGGTGTCCCCAAATTGTACGATCATTAATGCCTGCACTCTCAATATTTCCTAATATGGACTGGGTGGGACCTATGTTGATGAACGACTGAGATTTCATTACACCTCCCTACTAACTAATGATTGGCATTTAACCTTAATAACTCATCATCATTGGAACATGATCCCATCCTTACTTATGGACCCATGCACAACATCCTCCAATCAATGGATGAGATCTAGTGGCATATAGATCTAATGGTCTAAATTGTAGTCAAGGTCATGAGGGATTCACGTCCTCTTTGGGACCACTAATTTCCATCGACAATTCCACTGGTGACACATACCACCTTGGGGAAACCTGTTGGATTCCTTGCTGATACCCCACATCAACATGATGTCATCACCCCCTTTGTTGGATTACTGAGAGGGGGGGTGAATCAGTAATAACGTAATTATAATCCTTTTCCTTCAAATGTTATATCAATGTAGAATTATTATCCAATAATGAGTAGTAATAAATAAACAATCAC
>SNQJ01S0164496.1:8654-21071 GCA_010110895.2 Picea sitchensis | reverse complement strand
CGGATGGGGTGCCACGCGGAAAGGAAGGGGCATGTGGAGGCGCGCAGGGAGAGGCCATTTATGGTGACTCTCACCTCACACCATAAGCCATTTATGAAGGCTCTCACCTCCGTCGGCCTCCGTTTATCGATGGGGCCTCTCACACGCAAGCACAGGCTGGCCAACCAGAGCATTAAGCTCTTGGCTTTAATGGCTGCAGCCATTGTTTATGCCATTATCCACCTCACTGAAACTCTTAGAATGCATTCGAAGCTCGCCGAGCAGAGCAGGAACAGAAGCGCAGGAGACATCCTGGCATTGGTCCTCATTCTCACTATGCCGCAGGCGAGAGGGAGACCCTGTAGAGGAGTAGGCTGGTACGCAGCTGATTCCAGGAGGAAAAGACACAAGCGGTTCGAATGGGCTCTACTCCTGGCCAAGAGGAAGCAACGCAAGGAGACCATAGCAACAAGCTCGCCCCCCCGGACTTACGTTGAGGAAACTCCGACCATGGAGCTCCCAGCGAACTTCTCTGAGAGATGAATGTTTACAGTTCCAGACAATTGGAACCCCCCGACGTGCATTGAAGAAGCATCACCACCGCCCAGTTTGAGAGAGACTTACGGTCTCAGCGACGCTCCAAATGAAGAGTTCGCCACTTGCTTGGTAGAGGAGGAGCTGCTGGAAAGCAACACCGACTTGCAGCCGCAAAGGAAGACACAGGGTCACCAGGAAACGGATGCCAAACCAAAGTCGCCGCCCCCGCCACCACTCCTACACCCGGAGCATCTGAACCTGATCTTTGAGGTCCGCAGTTTGGTGGATGATCAAATTTTCAGAGCCGTCCGCGTTAGCCAATGCTTGGACATGCTTTACGCGGCCTACTCCAGTGCCACACCTCGACGACAATGCCCCACCTGTGCTCAGCCTTATGCCATTCCTGTCAGCAGCGGCAAGGCGAAGAAAGGCTGCGAGGACTCCGATGAATAGGTTCTTCTGTTTTGCGTGGCCTCCAACTCCTTTTCTTTTGATGTTTATCAGAGTTGTAGCTCTTTAGATATTAGCCTGGTTAGCGTTAGCATAGGTCTTACTAAACTGTTGATGAAAATGAACATGCACCCTAGTTTCCTTCAGACAGAGTGGCAAAACAAGTTGTTTGATTTTGCATGCTATTGTAGACAGGCCAACTGTCCTGGTTTCCTGCATAGGCAGGACAGTTGACACCTGTATGTCAAGTATATTTCTATTTTGAAACTTTAATATAACAAGATTCACCTTTTTACTTTATATATATATATAACAATTTTAATATATGATAAATATTATTATAATAATATCATATATACATATATTAAATTTTATTTATTTATTTATTCAATACATTTTCATACAATATTTAAAAATATTCATTAACAAATTCACATAAATTATACTTAGCTATTCTCACAAAATATAAAATATTGAAAAATATACATTAACAAAATGTTATTGAAAAGATTAAAAATCTGCAAAGATCTTCGTTTAAATTTTTTTATTTTTGAAATAATCAATACATTAATTTTTCAACAAAGAGGAGGTGATGAAAGCCTCATTTTTAAAAAAGAGGTTAAAACTTTAAAATAATTATTATATTGATTTAATATCTATTTTGAAAATGAAGTTCACATTTTAAAATTATTATATGGATTTAATATCTATTTTGAAAATGAAGTTCACATTTTAAAATAATTATTATATTAATTTAATATTAATTTTGAAAATTAAAGTGTATTAATTTCAATTTTAAAATATTTATTTAATATTTTTTGGTTTAAAATAATTATTATATTAATTTAATATCAATTTTGAAAATTATTAAAGTTTATTAATTTCAATTTTAAAGTATTTATTTAATATTTTTTGGTTTAAAGGATTAAAGATTTTTAATTAATTATTGAATTATTTTTATAAAAATTAGTGGAAAAGAATTATTTAATCATTTAAACTTTTAATAATACAAAATTTGACTAATCCTTAGCAATTTAAAGTACAAAAAACTAATCAAAACTTATAAAACTTTTCAAATTTACAAAATCAACACACACACACAAATATATATTTTAAATTAAAAGTTGTATTGCCTTTAGAAACTATAAAGATTACACCAGGGATCTAAGAAAAAGATCAAACCGTCTCTATGTCCGAAAATACAAGAAGGGAGGGGTGACTGATCCACATGGATATTGGTGGCCACCCACCTATTCCAACTAGTTCCTCTTGACAATTTTTAGTTTAACATGTTTCTCTGTAATGATGACATTTCTTTGTAATTATGGGTTTTGCACTTCCAGGCCTATCCTGAATCCCTACACAACATCCAGGTGGATATTGGTGGCCACCCACTTATTCCAACTGGCTTATTTTGGAAGTTTCCATGTCAGTACACCTTTGTGTACTTCTAGGACCGTTTTGAGGCTCTAAATAGTGCTTTTTTGGATTTTCACACTCAAACTGTAGACATAGTCAAAGTTTGATGGCATAATGTGTATTTCTCGAAAAGACCTTTCTAACAGACTATCACATGCCTAAAACGAAGGTTGTATGCAAAAGTTATGACCCCGGGAAGTTGAGGTACCAACTTACCCATTGGGGCCCACATAAATTTTGGCATTTCATCTCTTAGGGTTAGGTTTTTTAATGTCTAGGGTTTTGGAATTCATGATTAATGTTAAAAAGGCCTCTGGAGCCTCATTGCAATCATTATGCTCAGATGGATGCGCATAGTAGCCACATCTCTCCTCAGAGATAGCTACCACCATTTCAACAAAGTTGTTTCCAGTTCTGTAGTTTTACAATTTCAGCCTATTTTATTGATTCAATAGAAGTTATTGTTAAGTGGATATCTGTTGTTGTTCTTTGTATCTCTGTGTTATTGTATTCAATCTTCTATTCATTTCGTTCCGCTCATAAATCCATATTAGTGGTATCATAGTGGTTTGCTCTTCATTTGTTTTTCTTCGTGAATGTCCCCAACAAGATCTGGGTACAAGAATTTGGGACTCGAACCAATCGAGCCTTTGCAAGATCGATCGCGCCGAGCCCAAAAACAACTCATGGGGGACGAGAAGAAAGATGATGGAGCCACAGATCCTTTTAAACTGTTGCTCGAGGAATCCCTTATGCAACAAAGGAATGAAATGATGGACAAATTTGCACATATCCTTAGACGACTGCCCACAGGAGACCCATCGTCATCAAGAGGCCATGCAACCCCCTTCAAGGTACAAGTAAATTTTTATATTCACTTATTTGAAGGACTGATAGATGTGGGTGCTGTAGATAAATGGATGAATCTGCTCAAAGGGTATTTTTCGGTCCATAATTTTTCTGATATGGAAAATATTACTTTTTCACTTCTCAAGGTCATCCCCCATGTTAAGGATTGGTGGGATACTTACTCTAAGCAAAGGGCCATAGAGGAATCTACAATATTTGCGGTCGCCCCCACATGGGATTCCTTTATGGATTCCATTAAAGAACAATACTACCATGTTGGAAGCTACGAGGACCAGTACATAAGATGGACCACGCTGCATCAGGAAAGGGACCAAACAATATCACATTTCACCAATATTTTCCATACCCTGCACACCAAATTGGGTATCAAATACTCTGAACAACATCTGGTGCTCAAATACCGCATCTATCTACATATATACATTCAAACAAAAATGGATTTTTTGGACATCGCATCATTATGTGCAGATTATAGATATGCTATCAAGATCGAGAAGAAATTTAAGCATAAGAGATCAGAGTTTGGATCTGAAAACTCCTCACAGCCGAAGTAGGGAAAAGGCATGCCCAACCCACAAAATAAAGGACAGAGCAAATACGACCACTCTCAGGACAACCAGTCCAATCCGCAACCCAATAAGGGTAATGAGAAGTCGAAGAAGAACACGGGAAAGTGGTGTGAATACCATAAAAGCCCTTGGCACAACACCGGAGAATGTCGCTCCAAGCTATCACTAGTGGCCAAGATGAAAGCTTTCGAGTTAGAGGAAGATTTTGACTCTGAATCAAATCTAGAAGGAGGGAAGCATATTATCGATGCCGAACCCAGTGCCATTTTTGCTACCACCAAAGTCCATCCAAGTGAACCAAAAGAACTAGAGAAAGGTGAATGCTTCTTTCACTCACAAATGTGGGTAAAGGGGGCTCCACTTCATTTCATTGTTGATAGCGACAGTTAGAAGAACCTGATCTCAACAGAGGTTGTCAAGCAATCAGACCTACCAATGACACTTCACCCACAACCATACACCATCGGCTGGCTTCTCCAAGGAAGATATCTCTGCGTCAGCCAACAATGTCGTCTGCCCTACGAAATCAAGCCCTTCAAAGACAAGGTATTGTGTGATATTGCTCCCCTTGAATTTTGTGATGTTCTTTTAGGCCAACCATATTTGTGGAAGCAACATGATGTGTATGAGTCTATACCACGCAGTGTTATTATTACTTTGGGTAGACAATTGTACAGGATACCAGAGGTAGCGCTGCCTACTGCTATTTCTTCAATCTTTACTAAGCAATGTGTTAGAGTCAGAAGTCACTCCTGGATTGCAGCAGGAGCAGAGCCCAACGCCCATCAGTTTATGTAACGATTTTTTTATAAAAAGGGGTGATCGAATGGAAGTTAACTCAAAACAATATTGTTCTAACTCCGAAACTAGGCCAGACATGCATGGGAAAGTGAGGTCTTAGATAAACTTCAGACAATGAGTTGTAGTAAGGGTGAATAGGGGGAAGACCTGTATAAGAGAAATGCAAAGGTCTATTGTAAACATCAGGTTTTTAACAGACTGTAGGAGAAAACATCTAAACGCAAGATCTTCTTACATTCAAATGCAGAAAACCAGAGAATACAACAATGCAACAATAAATCCTTTATCGTAACATAATTGCAATAATTCATGTGAATCAGTCAATCATGAACTCCCTCGGTATGAGATGAAAACTAGATGGGGGTAGGAAAACTATCTGTCATTAAACAAGAAATCTTACATGCAGATGCATAACCAAAGAACTAGAGTGTCTATTAAAACTTTACAATCAAGAGCTTCACTCTAGCATCAATTCTTCGAAAAAAAAATCAAAACTAAGTATATATACCCCTAAAAATTTGCCCAACAGAGGCCTCCTAGAATTTCAGGATGAGGCGTCTCTTCAATCAAATCTGGCTTGCACTCCTCTGTCATACGCCACCTTAATTCTGCATGGATCACGCCAGAAGGTAGCTGAGCCCTTAAATGCTGAATTAGCATGCGCAGGCTTCCCTGGTGAGTCGAGGACTCGGTGTGGCTTCTGTGGAAAGAACTAGTACAGAGGACCATCTCGGGAAGACTTCCCACCGGGACATCCATACCTTGCAATTAACGAGTGAGGTGAGGTTTCAACCACCCTCTCTCTTCTTCATTTACTCCGAGAAGGTATCAGGGTTGAGATCAAGTTGGACTGGAACCTGGAGAACATGGTGATCCCTTCTGCAGCTATACCCGGTGCTTCGGCCCTTTGCGCAGCTCTTTCTATTGCCTCTAAGCGACTACAGGCTGTGACCTTGTGCCTATATTCAAAGGTTCTTTCGATATTTCGGGGTTCGTGGATAGGAAGGAGAAGATCCTTTCTCTTCGAAGTTGCGATGGGAGAAATGCCGAGAGGGACTAATGGGTGCCATGCGCCCCTCTCTGATCTGACGGTCCTAAAATAATTCGGTAATCCTGTGGGCCTGGGTCTGGGACATCTTCGACGCTTCTCATCTCGGGGATATGAAAGAGCTACTCCTTGCGCTTCGAAGTCGCGATGGGAGAAAAGGCAGAGAGCCTAATCGCGCACCACATGTCCCTCCGAGATGAACGACTAAGGTTTCTCTCGGCTCTTCGGAAACCGTCTTGGCAAATGATAAACCTTAGAGCCCCTCCTCCAGGCCTGCTCCTTTGTGACCAGGTGCCAAAACCATGGGCCCGACTCTGGGTGCTTTCGGCACTTCGGGGTTCAGGGTTCCGAGATGTGAGATGACGAGGGACTTTTACCCCTCGAACTCCCAAATGTCGATATACCGACGTGACTAGATCTTGCGCCATGCATCACTGGATCAGACGACCCAGATTTTGTCTTGAAATATAGGTGCTTTCTCTGACGCTATACCTCGGGTAACTTGGTAGCCCCAAGATCCCGGTGACCACCAATCAACTTTATAGATGGGTCTTGGCCGCTCGACAACAAAACTTCACCCGCTCGCTTGACTTGTAACCTAAAAAGAGATTCTTCTGTGCTGCGCTTGGGTGCTTCTCGTGCAACCTGTAGACCTGGGTACTTTTGTGCCCAAGACAAAAATTGTTGCTAACAGTAGGCTCCATGGGGGATAGAGTCGTCCATGTGATGCTCTAAGAACTCATTTGCAGCTTCAGTGCCTTGCTATTGGGCTATGGAGTTATTTACTAAGCCAAAAATAATAAAAAGGAAAATGAACAAAGAACCAAAAGGACAATATTTACAAACAAAGGAGCCGTCTAAGGCTCAAACAAAACATTTCTTCAGAAAATGCCCATTTACTGGGCTGTTGAAAACCTCTTCACCCTCCAAATCCTGCAACTTGTATGTGTTGTTTGAGAAAACCTCAGAGATTTTGAAAGGCCCGATCCATAGGGCGTCGAACTTGTTGTGTTTGCCCTTATCTTGCATGGGTGCATCCCACTTAAGCACCAAATCCCCAATCTCAAACTCTTTCTTCTTGAATTTCCTGTCAAAAGCCAGTTTGACCTTCTGCCGATGGTCCTAAATTCTATCCATTACCTGCTCTCTAGCCTGCTGGACTTCCACCAATTGATGAACTCTTCTAATCATGTCATCAGGCTCTTCTTGATGATCCTGGAAGAACTTTGCTACAGGGATGGCTAGCTGAGAAGGGAAAACAACTTCTGCTCCATAAACTAATTGGAAAGGGGAGATGCCTATAGATCTCTTTGTGGTCACTCGATCGGCCCATAGAGAGAATTTGAACTTTGAATCCCAGGCCTTTTTGTTGTCCTCCAATAGTCTTTTGATGATCCTTATTAGGCTTTTGTTGGCGGATTCTGCTAAACCATTGCCCTGGGGATAGTATGGGGTGGAGTGAATTAGTTTGATCCCAAATTGCTCACAACACTTGGCCAATGGCTTAGCCTTGAATGAGGCTGCGTTATCAGTAACAATCTTTCTTGGGAAGCCGAATCTTGTGATGAGGTCTTCCAGGAATCCAATAATTACCTTGTGGGAAGTACTCCTGGTGGGGATGGATTCAATCCACTTAGTAAAGAACTCTGTGGCAGTCAGGATCCATCTGTGCTGCCCACTGGAAGCAGGGTGGATTTCTCCAATAAAATCTAGGCCCCATTGTTGGAAAGGTCCCGAAACAACTATAGGCTTTAAAGGCAAAGATTTGAGCTGTTGCTTTCCTGAAAATCTTTGGCATGGGATGCAGGCTCTAACTTCTTTACAGACATCAGTGAACAAGGTGGGCTAGTAGTACCCAACTATGAGAATTTTATGAGCTGTGGTCTTCCAGAAATGGTGCCCTCCGCATAGGCCACTGTGAAATTCAACCATGATCCTGTCGGCATCTTGTGGATCCATGCATTTTAAAAGCACCCCCAGGGGGTCTTTCCAGTATAAAATTTGATTGACAAGGAAATATTTGATTGCTTTGAGCTTCAGAGCTCTTGCCTTGTTTCTTTGCAGGCCATCTGGAGGGCGCAACTCCTACAGAAAATATATGACATCCTTATACCAAGGAAATCGAGCCAACAGGGGTTCTGTTTGAGGGTCTACATCAGACAGCTGATTATGCTAATTTTCTGAACATGCATTGATGAAATCTACCCCCAAGGATTTGCAATTTGCTTTAGCCAACAACTTGGCTAAGCCTTGACCTTTGATCAATTTGGTAGGCCTTATTTCCAAGTCAAATTCCAGGATCTTGGCTATCCACTTACTCCTCCTCCCATCTATGTCGGGCTGTACAAGGATGTCCTTCACAGAGGCTGAAGGAACATATGCGGTTACCTTTGAGTGCACGACATAGAATCTGAAAGCTTTGAGAGCTTTCACTAAGGCATAGGCCTGTTTCTCCATGATTTCATACCTGATCTCTGCATATCTTAATGCCTTGCTGAAGAAGGCAATGGGTTGCTCTCGCCCTTCCTCATTTTCCTGTAACAAGACCGCTGCTACTATATCAAAAGAAGCAAAAGAGAAAATTAGGAAATCTTTGGAATAGTCAGGAATGATCAGCACAGGTGCTTCAGTCAATGCCCTTTTTATTTGGACAAAATATTCCTTGGGTTCAGCGGTCCATTTTACTTCATTTCCCTTCCTGAGCATGGTTGTGATGTGTTTCCNGTTTCACCAGCTCAGCAAAATTTGAGATGAATCTCCTCAGAAAATTAATCTTCCCCAAAAAGGTCTGAACTTCCTTCTTAGATCTAGGGAGTGACAGGGTCTGAATTGCCTCTACACTGCTAGGATCAATCCTCACTCCCTCTGCTGATACTATATGGCCTAATAGCTTCCCTTCCTTCATAGCAAACAAAGATTTCTTGGGATTTAGGGAAAGGCCAAACCTTCGACACTTCAAGAAAACTTTCCTCAGGTGACAGTTGTGCTCTTTATCTGACCTCGAAAAGACTGTGATGTCATCCAGATAGATTACCGCAAACTGATCTTTCTCCCTGATGAAAGCTATGTCCATGGCTCACTGAAATGTTTCTCCTGCATTCATCAATCCGAAAGGCATCTTGGCATACATGAATGTGCCCCAAGGAGTAGTGAAGGCTGTTTTTTCTCTGTCCTCAAGCATGACTGATATTTGATTATAGCCAGAAAAACCATCAATCATGGATATCCTAGATGCACCAGTTACCCTCTGTAGTATTTGCTCCATGTTGGGCAAGGGGTAGTTGTATTTCTTTGAGCTCTTGTTCAGATTCCTGAAATCAACACAGAGCCTGATTTCTCCACTTTTTTTTCTCACCGGGACCAAATTGGCCACCCATTCAGAATATCTCAAAGGGACAATGATTTGGGCATCTAACAATTTCTTCACTTCTCTCTCCATGACGAGCAAAAACATGGGATTTATCTATCTTAGCTTCTGCCTGAATGGCTTAGCCTCTTCTTTCAGTGGGATCTTGTGCTCAATGACAGATGTGTCATAATTCTTGAAGTCTTCATAGGTCCATGCAAACACATCAGCGAATTCCTTTAATAACTCAGTATATTCCACCCTCTGTTCATTGGTCAGGATGCTTGATAATTTGACAAACTTAGGCTCCTCCTGTGTTCCAATGTTGCATTCGGTTGTATCAACATCTTCATTTGAAACACTACCCTTTACTGCCACATCATTCCTGTCGAACAATATTTATAAAGGGACTAGTCCCCTCGGAATGTGATTGCTAGGCAGCTGAATAATCTGGCGATTAGCAATTTCATTTAAAAACACCTCAGGGTGAGGGTCGCCTTCCGGGTCAGGATCCTAATCAATGTGCAACGCAGAAAATTCATCAACAAATTGGAGAAATTTTTCGATTTTCAGATCATCTTCGAATACCTTCCAATGCTTGACATTATCTGGTACAGAGGGCCTATATTTTATTTCAACATCGTACTTGACCATAGGCAATAGAGGAACTTTGAGCAAACTAGATGAGACAGCTAGAGAACCGGCTGAAGTATTCCCCCCCCTCAGAATGAAAGAAATGTTAAAAGCCAAGAAGAAATTATCAATCAGGTCCCATACCTCATTTCTATAATTTCTGAGCCGAGGATTATTAGCACGATAAGCATTTCTGACTTGCTGGATAATCAACTTAGCATCTCCAAATATTGCTATCTCTTTAATTCCCATTTCTTTTGCAGCCCTCATACCCAGAACAAGAGCTTCATACTCTGCCACATTGTTGGTGGTTTCAAATTCCAGCTTGTATGACAAGGGTATGGTCTCTTGAGAAGGTGACATGAAAACTACTCCGGTGCCAGCGCCTTTGCTAGAAGAAGCTTTGTCGAAAAACATCTTCCAAACAGAGATGGTTGGAGGGGGAATCGGATAATTAAAACTGGGCTGCTTTCTTACTTGGAAAGGGTCTTCAGGAGCATCAGTGAGTTGCAATAAACTAGACCCCAAATCGGTGTCAAGTGCAAAGATGGGGTGATTGGTGGGGTTTGCTTCATCACTAACAATGTAGGCCAGCTGAGCTTCCCTATATAACCTCCTTTGTTCCCCTCCGAAGACTGGAATGGTGGAATACGTGAGATCCATCTGTAATGTTCCTCCAAGATTTTTAATCCAAGATCTTGACAACAACATGACGAATTTGGGGGGGACATCAGCTACCACAATATCCATGACCACACTCTTCATGGGCAGCTGAAACAAAGAAACCACCAGGTCTTTGATGACTCCCAGACACTGCACTCTCCTTGAATCGAAAGAGTACAAATCATGATAAGTTTTTGTCACCTCCAATCCCAATTCTTCCATTACTATTTTGGGCATAAGGTTATGGGAAGCCCCTGAATCCATGAGGCAGTTATGCAACACTTTATCATCTATGTTCAGGGATGTGTAGAAAGGAGGGGATGAATCATCTCTATATTCTACCATGGGCCCTAGGACAACTGCTGGCTTTTCATCTTGGAGATTTATTGAGTCAGTGGAAGGATGGGGGGGCTCAGATTCTAGCATCTTGGAGGGGGACCTTTTGAAATCTTCATTTTTAACTAGTTCAGATAGGGGTACAGGGATTCTAATCTTCTGAATCTCATGCTCAAAATTGAAGGAGGGAATAGGCTTAGGAGATTCCCTTACCTCAGAGACAGGTTCCTTGGTTGCTGGTGAAGCATTCTGAGTTTTCTTTTCTTTAGTAGTGGTTGTTGCAGCCTTAGTAGGCCTTTCCGTTATGAGGGGCTGATCCTGGCTATCCAAATTCCCTTCTTTTTTTTTGACATGAGATTATATTTGTTAGGAGTGTTGCTGGCTTTTCCCCCTCTACTCAACTCATTGATTTGAGTGTTGATAAGGGATTCTTCATATGCAGATTGAGTCAAATGAGGAAACGAGGAAGTGTCCTTGATGTAGTGGATCTCAGGGTCGAGTTCATCCACCTCCTCCCCTTCCTCATGAGAAACTAGGTTGTTCTGGAGAGGGGTTTGAATCCTCTGATCATCCCTATCTCTGATCCTTAGTTCCCTTGGAAAATCCTGTGGCACATTGTTATTAGGCTTCCTGAAGCCCTTGCTATCTGTATTTTGGGGATTTCTGTACATGGGCTTCCCTTCTAATTCCCACCTTTCCATCCTGGCAGAAAGTGATTTTAGCACTCTAGTTGTCTCATCTATCTGAAGGGGCAGGGGAGAGGAACCAGATGGGGAGGCTTCAAGCCTCTTCCTGGATATGTTTCTATCAGCAGTGTTCCTGAGTCGGTCAACAACCAATATGTTAGATTCTACTTCCACGGCTCCATCCGACATGTGGGCCAGAGTAGTGGCTCTTCTTTCCCTCAACAGGAAGCAGAAATTGGGATCAAAGACGCTAGCATAAGTGATATTTGCAGAGGCCTCAGAGTGTTTTATCTTAGCAGGGATTTTATTATACATTTTATTGAATCTCTTGGAGAAGTCGGAGACAGACTCCCCTTCTTTTCTCTTCAAAGACCCAAACTCTATCATGTAATACATGAAGTCTTTTTTATCTCCCCACTGTCTAAAAAAGGCACTATCCAAAGTTTCGATCCCATCAATAGATTCAGGAGGTAGGGCCTTGAACCATTTTCTAGCCTCGCCTTGAAGACTATGGACAAAAATCCTCATCCATACGTCTGCATGCATGATAACATTATCATCTGTAAAACTGTAAAAGGCTTCTAGGTGTTCTTCTGCAATTATGTCCCCCTCGCCTGTAAACTTGGGTAGCTGCTTGAGGTAACCATCTACTGGGAGGGCATTGAGAGGCTGAGGTAACACAAGGGGAGCATACCTAGCAGCTATAATAGCCTCCATTCTGGTCATAGGGGAATTTGCTCATGCCATAGGGATATTATGTGGAGGAGAACTAGGAGGAGAAGGAGCTTGAAAAGGGGATACTGAGGATGAGCTTATAAGTGGAATGGGAAACAATAGGGGATTTAGGGAGAAGGCTAGCGGGCTTAAGCCAACAGATGCTTCTCTTTGTGCAGAGGTGAAAACAGTAACAAGAGGAGGAGTGGTAAAGCTAGGGTGGGGAAATCTTCTATGGTCCTGGGTCTACGCCAAGGTACAGCTTCAGGGGAGAGGGGAGTGACAAGGATTTCTCCCTCCAATCCCAGAACAAGGGGGGAAAACTCAACAGGAACACTCCCGAAATTCAGGAAATGGGAAACTTCA
>SNQJ01S0164495.1:0-21205 GCA_010110895.2 Picea sitchensis | reverse complement strand
CTAATGTTTGGTTTTGAATGGCCTTGAAGAGTTTCCTCTCCAACCTAATCCAAGGCCCTAGTCCTGAACTAGTTTGTGAACCCTACACACATAAAAGTCTAGTAGATTTTAAAATTAGCATTTATTTTATGGATTTGTCTTACGTTAAGAAGTATGGGGGTGAAATTGATGATGTGTAAAAGATGAAAGAAAAAATGAATGAAAAAGCTAGAAACAAAAAACTTTTACTAAATGCAAAATTTCAACAACTTTTCACAAAGAAAGATTTTTTATTTTTCTAAGATTTTGGATAGCAAACTCAAAGGAATTTCGCTCGACTACGAGATACTTATGATCTAAGTGTACTGTAAAAACTTACGAAATAAAAGACTTTTCCCTAGCTAATGATGCAGAAACACACTCTTCAACCAAAGAAGAAAAATGAAAAGAGATTTATTTATTTATTTAAGTGCTAGTAAAGCAAAAAAGGGAAAATACCGACAAGCAAAAAACCAAGAAAAACAATTCTGGCTTAAAGCGTAGATCGCAAAGAATCATATTGAAGAATCACACAAAGGCAATTGAACAAACAATGACTCTCATGCTTGTCTAAACACCATAAAACAATTTTTTTTTTATTTTTCTGTCAACTTTTAACTAAGAAAAAGCAGGCTAAGGGTAAAATGAAGCCTAAGCTACTGACTGTTCAAACATAGATTCAAACACCTGAGAGGAATACTTCTTATCAAAGGAGGGGATGACTACCCCACCCTGAACAAAAAGTAGCCTTTACAAGCACGTGACTGTCACTTTTATTTGAAGCATATGAATATGTTGTTGAGTTGTGCGTTGTTCGTGAGATCTCTTCATTTTATCTACTACTGACAGGGCCTTCAGTTGTGCCTATAGCATATCTGCATGTTGTTTTTCTTCCTAGAGCTGGGACTCCAACGCCTGTAATTCTAGATTCTCTGTAAGGTTTTCGTATGTATGGGCGCTCTAGTTAATTAGCTACTTTCACTCCAAGACAAGGGATTTTAATCTACTAACTGTGTTGCGAGCAGTTACTTCTCGCTGGTCTCTTATCTCCTGAGGGGTTTTGGGTACATCGTGGAGCTCTAGATCTGTGATGCATTGTTGGAGCTTCTAGATTGCCTCTTCGAGTTGTTCCACCTGTTGTGGAACTTGTTCCTCGGTCTGTACTTTGACGATTTTCATAGAGAGAAGTGCTTTTTTTACCCTTTCCTTAACTTCAAGTTGCTCGACGAGCAATTGTTCCTTGCTTTGTTGTAGCTCTTCTTTCTCTTCATCCCACTTTGCTTGGAGAGCAAGTTTTTCTCATTCTTCATTGTTGCGGTGTTCTATAATCTCCTTGTGCTCACGCCAGAGCCTGGGTGGCTTGTGCTTTTTCTTCTTGAGATTGTCGAAGGAGAGCTTCTGCTCTACTTCTGTGCCATCACCTCCTTGCTCAGATGAAATAGACGCGGTCTTTATGGATGCACTATATAAATCTTCGACCTCTTCAATATTCTTTATCTTATTAGGTCCGGTTGTATCCGATGCAGTTGCGGGGTTGTCAACATCAGACATCTCTGTAGGGTCCATTGGAACAAGGAGGTTCGCCGACCATTCCTTGTTAATCTCCTCCAAGTCATCCTCCGTTAACTTGTGGCATGATTGTAGTTGTTGGTGATGCTCATCAGCGCACGCTGTGATGTAGATAAAGTGGCAGTCCGCGTTGAATTTCATCAATGGCCTAAATCTATGAAGTGTGTTTGGGGTTATGTGAGGCGTGGCCTGTATGGATACCTTCAACTGGTTAAAATACATGTGCAAGAAGGCATTTGATTGCCATTGCTTTTTCATGTCACTGGAATACCACAACATACTGAACTTCGCGACGAGTGGTTCAGAGGGATCGACATTTGGGAAGGTTGAACCTTCTGACATCTCCCATGTGATGAAAGTGATTAATATGAGCAACCAACTAAAATGGAACTCGTACCCTTGATCATGCACTTCCCTATAGTCTAGTTCTAGCTGGTTCACTAAGTATTTGGCCCAATTCATATGTAGGTCCTCTGTGAACTTCCCTGTGCGGTCGACCACAAATCCGATTACTTGGGTTGGTCAGTTCTTGCGAACTATCTTGCCTGTGATCAGCTAACAGGAAAGGCGCACTACACCGCTTTGGATAGAGGCTACCTTATAGCCTCGCATTCCCTTCTCTACATCATCATAGGTATCCTTTATTCTCTAGGAAAGAACGCGATCTGCGGTCTTTCCAGGGTAGAAATCTTGTGGGTCGAGGCCCTGCATGATTATACCTTTGATCTGATTGATCAAAGTCGGATCCACTATGATGCGGTAGTTCAACCATAAGTATCCTCCATGATAGCAAGACATCAGCAACTTGACGCATGTGTTCACTTCTGGATGCCTCCCAAAGTGAGGAATCTTCATTACATTAAGTAGGGTTGATTGCGTGAGGTTCAGGGTCCATGATTGAGCAATAATCTTGAGGTTCTTTCCTTTGGTTCACGTCATATATTTATGAGGGGAGAGCATACTGTAAACCTTCATGTCGCTGAGGTTGAAGTCACTGAACTTCAACGTGGTGAGATTATCCTAGTCGGCACGAACTATGCGCACTTCTTTTGGAAGGTACGCAATGATCAAAGCATACTCAAATTTGTGGGGTACACTGTCACGATTGATGGCACCACTTAGAGGTGGTAGATAAGTAGGCAGAATGCTCATAATCAGCTTAGCATTTGCGATATCATCTCTGTGATTAGTGTGCTTCTCATAAGCTGGTCTGGATGGATTGGCTCAAGTAGTGGAAGGAGAGGCCTACAATCCTCTCGTCAATGATGCTTTTACACCTGTAGATAGCCCTCACTCCAACATGACTCCCTCTGTCATCAAGTTGATCAAAACTTCCTCAGTGGATTTCTTTGCAGTGCTCAATGCTTCCAACATATGCACTCATGGTAAATAATTTGTGGGATCAAGGAATAACTCAGACATGGTAATGAGATAGAGAACAAGAGCACAATGATCATTGTATAAAATTGGATTAGTCTATGGGCTCAAATTCTTAGTTGTCAAAAGTGTTCTCTGTGCGTGGTGTGATGAGATAAATAGGTAAATAAACAACGATTGGATTGCAATAGGTATGAGCCTCCATTAACTCCTGTTCGATTCATTATGGTGTAGTCCAACGATCAGATGAAAAAAATTATTGTTTTTTTGTCAGTTCAGAGAAGAAGTCAAACGGATATATCGGCCCCAACAGCTATATTTCTTCGTCATGGTGAAGTGCCATGTGTCGCTATTCTAATTTCTCAGTGAAGCTCCGATTCTGCAATTTTTATTTCTGCGAGGTCTCCTCTAGAACCTCCTCTAACCTTTCAGTATTAACCCTTTTCTTTCTTAACTTCCTAGCCTTCTTTCCAGTGAGCTTCGTCTCGATAATGCTTTTCTCATTCTGATTCTTTTCTTCTTCATTCTTAGTTACTTCGTACTATTAAAATTCTTTCCTAGGGTTCCTGGATAATACTTCTTCTGTGTCTAGGATAGGTAATTCAATCTCCTAAGGATCCTCTAGTGTTCTCTTAGCTTTGACATCCAGGTTGCTAGTTTTAAATATCTGTGATCTTCTCTTTTGTTCCTCAATCAAGTGCACGATCCTTTTGGTCATAAAGTCTTTTAACTCTTGCTTCTTCTGTTCCAAAACTTCTTCTTCTTCCGTTCATATGGCTTGATCTCTATCAATCCAAGGTTTTCCTATTAGCATGGTAAACGGGGCGCTATCTTCAACAAATTTAATAATCTCAAAGTCTTCTTCTGTCGAAGTTTCATTGACAGTCATAGGCATCCAAGTGATCCCTCCACATAGGTTTACTAGATTTCCTTTGAATAAACCTATTCCTCCTAGTGAAGGGATCATAGCAGGCCTTCCTATAGCTTCCTGGGTTCTCTCTAGCATAATATTCATCTGTGTTTCCTCATCTAGAACACAGTCAATTCCAAAGTCCCCTATTCTTTCTTCGATGCATTCCTTCTCTTTGAAGATCTCTAATAAGCTGACATGTCGGTGGTCATTCAAGGTTTCTTTTATTTGTATCAATACTTTCTCGGATTCTTGTTGGGGTTCTGCCTTTTCTAGATTTGCCTTAGGGTTCTCTTGATTCAGATTCATTACTTCAAGCTTAGCGATCATTCTAGGGAAATCCAATACTTCATGGTCCATAGCCTTACAACAAATACAACTAGGTCTTCTGTCAGTGCATTCCTTAGCAAGATGTCCTGGTCTTTTGAAACTATAATAGAGGGTTAATCCTCTCTTTATTTTAAATGATCCCCAACTTATTTTGTACTACGCACTAGGATCGTATGAGCTAACCTGAAACAAATTCTTTCTAGGATCCTACATCCATTTGTTAGTCCAAACATATTTTATATGCATAGGTATAACATATCTTTCATTATTCTTATCAGATCTATTCATATCAAATATTTTTTCATCTATGAGTGCCCTAGTTTTTAAGCTAGGGAAGAATCTATCAAACATACCTAGATTCATACTCTAGAAACAAAAAATTCCACTTATCTTATTTTTACAGAGCACAAAGCTTTCAGATCTAAAACTTTTTAACTATTCTTACCTTTATCGGAGCATAGAGCTTTCAGATCTTACCTCTTTTAGTCAGAAGTTTCCACTTTTACCTTTCTTAGAGTACAAAGCTTTCAGATCTTTCTTCTTTTCTTCAGATTTGATCTCCTTTCTTCAGATCAGGCTTCTTTCCTTCAGATATGGCCTTCTCTCTTTAGCACAGAGTTTCACAGGTCACGTAAAATGTTGTGCACTAGGGGAACAGATCTACACAGAGAGATTTCACACTTTTAGATCGAATCTTTGCACAAAGTTTCTTCTTCCTTAGTTCCCAACAATCACAGTTTCAGGTCCCAGCAATGAAACCATTTGTTGGCATAGGGGCAGACCCAGGGTTCAACGCACCAACAAAACCCTAACTACTGGCCCTTTTGGCAACACCTGCGAAGAAGATGAAGTCTCACCCGAGGTAGAGGCATGGGTAGTTGCAAGACTCAAGTGTCTGCAACCTTAGTTGGGACACAGATCTTTGATTATACTACTTAATAAAGAAATTAGCACCTTCAGTTCTTTAACATGCAATCATTGTCTACTTCATTGAGAAAATAGAGCCTCGTAGTATTCACAGTACTCTACCGTATACAAGCACTTAGCATAAGTGAAATAGGTCATATGTAACTAATCAAGCAATGAGCGTATTCATGTACATTAGATATAACATTCTATACATCATTAGCACTAAGCATAAGCAGATCTATCTAATCATCTCAAAGTACTAAGAAAAGAAGGCATAAACACATTCAGGCAAGCACAAAGCAAGATAACATAGTGTTTATGTGGTTCACCACCATCCTAGGGATACGTCCACCAACTCTTCTTATTTATTTCCTTTAGTCAATCTGTTACAGCACAAAGCCTCTAACCCTTAGTCCGCACAAGACAGAATATCTGCGCAGCTCACTAGATCCTTCTTCCTTGCGTTACAACACTAATCCTTTCACAATCTATCACAACTACTTACACTCAGCTCTACAAGTCTCTTACAATCATGCACAAAGAATCCAAAAACCCTACTTGCACTTAGCATACATTCACATCACTTAGATTTAGCACTTAGCCTTTCATTTGTCTCCTCTTTCTCTTCCTATCCTAGGCATCTATTTATATATACAAACTAGTCCTAAACATGGGAAAACCCATGGGCCGACATCCCTTTCCCATCACATATTCCCAAAAACCAAAAAAGAGGCCCAAAAGGGGACCGAGATCCTGTGATGTCTGCTTCGTCTTGCGCTCCTCCTTCGACAGGCTTTCGAAGTCCCAAAATAAGTCAACATGACCAAGAAACTCTCAAAACTTGGTCAAGGGATAACACACACCAAACTAAAAATACAATAGTGTACAAAGCACACATGCTAGATGTTCTATGCATAGTACTTCTTAAGGTAAATCCCATTTCGAGGCTCACCCAGGGAGATTCTGTCGTAGTCAACTAGCTCGTAGGTGCCTCTATGTGAAACACATTTCACGATGTAAGGACCATGCCACATAGGTTCTAATTTGGCTATCCCTAACTTATCATGATCCTAGTCGTAAACAAGGACTAGGTCTCCTTCTGCAAAAGTACGAGGATGGATGGATTTTTCGTATTGATTCTTGATTCGCTTTTGATACGTCTCGTTAACGAGAGCAGCATCACGACGTGTTTCATCCAACCTGGTCAGGTGTAAGAAGAATTATTCTATGTCATAAGTGTGAGGCAGGAGTTCTACTTCAAGTTTCAACGAGGGAATTTCGCACTCGGTCAGTAAAACAACTTCTATGCCATATACTAATTGGAAAGGAGTGAATCCACTAGTAGTTTTCACTAAAGTACGGTAAGCCCAGAGAGCGGAGAAAAGTTGTATATGCCAAGATGTCTTGTTTTCCCCTACCATACATTGAATCATGGTTTTAAGGACCTTTTTGATGGCTTCAACTTTCCCATTTGCTTGAGGATAGTACGGGGATGAGTTCTCATGGAGAAAACCCAACTTGGCTGCAATTCACTCATCATCTGGTTTTGAAAGTGTGAACCATGATTAGTGACAATGGCTTGTGGAACACCAAAGCGAGTGATGATATGGTTGAAGAAGAAAAGATCTGGAGTATGACCATCATTTAGAAATGTAGGCATAGCCTCAACCCAGTTTGTGAAGTAATTGACGACGATGATGATGTAATCGTGCCCCTTGGCTGAGGTAGGATTACATTGCATGAAATAAATGCCCCATTTGGCAAAGGGGCCAATGGAAATAATGGGATGCAGTCGAGTGGGGTGGGTGTGTTCCTTTTTGTGAAAAACTTGGTAGAGTGGGTATTTTTTAACTTCCTCAATACAATATTTGAAAATAGAGGGCCAAAAGTAGCCGACATGTAAAATTTTATGAGTTGTAGCCATCCCAGAAAGGTGACCGCCACATGCTCCAAGGTGAAAATAATTAAGAATGCATTCAGCCTCTTCATGAGTCAAACATCGTCAGAGGATAGTATCAATACCATGGTGATACAATGTGTCATCGATGATAAGGTAGCGACGAGAATTATGGCGAATACGACGATGTTCTTCACGAGAGATATTGGGCTAAAAATGTTGGGTCTGGAGATAAAGAAGGATATCTCCATATCAAGGGTCGGATGTGATGATGAGGAATAGAGTTTCATATGGAATAGAATCTTTGGGTTCAGTATCTTCATCGGCATGGGTAAGGTCATAGATAAGCTCGACAAACACCAAGTATTTTTTAGCTTTGGACATAGCAAACTCGAGATCGAATTCCTGAAGGATGACGATCCATTTGGAATATTTTCCCCCAAGAACATGATGTGTCAGAATATCATACATGGGGTTAGAGTCCATGATAACTATAGTGGTGTATAGCAAAATGTAATGATGAATTCTCTGGACAACGATGATGGCTTCCAGAGCCAACTTTTCAACATGTGAATATCGGAGCTCTGGACTAGATAGACTTTTGTTCAAATAATATATCATGTGTTCCTCATCGTTAGGATCCTCTTGAAATAACACCATAGCAATATTGGGAGTAGAGGCTGCTAAGTAAAGGATATAGTCCTTCGTATAATTCGAAGGATGCAATAAAAGTGTGTTGGTCAATGCATTCTTAAGAGTATCAAAATATCATTGAGCAGTGGCATCCCAGATGAAAGGGATGTCTTTCTACAACAATCGCATAAATACTTTGGTAATCTCAACATAGTTACAAATGAAATGACAAAGAAAGTTTGCTTTCCCCTGCAAACTTTGGAGTCGTGTCAAATTATTAGGTGAAGGTAAAGAAAGGATAGCCTTAATTTTTAAGGGATCCAACGGAATCCCGTCCTTGGAAACAATGAAGTCGAAGAGTCGACCTGATTCGACAACAAAGATACACTTATGTGGGTTCAAACGAATGCGGTAGAACCGACATATAAGAAAAATAGCCCATAGATGACCAAAATGGTCTGATTGTCTGGATAAATGGGCAGGTAAATCATCGAGGTAAGGTTCTGCAATATGTTTGATATTGTGGAAATCATATGACATGGCCCATTGGAATGTGGCACCAATGTTTTTGAGGCCAAACGGTAGTTTTCTATAGGTGAAAGTTTCCCATAGGAATATGAAGGTTGTCTTATGCTGATCAGCAGGTAAAATGTCAATCTGGTTGTACCCTGAGAAACCATCCATGAAAGAGAAAATCACACTACCTTCACAATTATCAATGATCTGGTCGATGAAGGGCGTAGGGTAGTTGTCTTTCGGACAAGACTTATTGAGGTCCCTATAATCAATGCAAACACGAATGGTTCCTTTCTTCTTAGTGACCAGAACAATATTCGAAACCCATTCCATCAAAGGGACAAGATAGATGAAGCCAAATTTCAACAATTTCTCAACTTCTACCTTAATGGTCGCAATCTTCTTAGGATGGACCGGGCAGAGTTTCTGTCGAATAGGTTTTACACCTGGGTAAGTTTTGAACTCATGCACAATGATCAAAGGATCGATCCCTGACATTTCTTCGTAGCTCCAAGCGAAGACATCACATAATTCTTTAAATAAAGAGGTATAAGAAAACACTTCCTCGGGTGAACAATTAGCACCGATATTAATATTTTCCATGACACCTTCCTTGATCGAAATGTCAATAACGACTGTAGAGGTAATGTTTCCTAAATTCCCCTCAGAAATAGTATCTTGTGTAAGTATGGGTGATTGTGGAAAGTTGACAACATCAAGGGGGGGGGAAGATAGAGTGTATATATTCCTGTATTTCTTCAAGAGGTGGAAGAAAAGAGGATTGATGATGGTTATCATCCCAAGGTATGTCGTCAATTCTAAGCATTTCCATAATAGATTCATCAGATGGAAATATTTGAGAAATGTAGTCAAAGGAAGACATTAAGGAATTCAACCAAGATGGCATCGAGTAGGTGTCGGGTGCCAAGAGATGTTGGTCATCTGAGGAGGGAGAGGCGGATTGAATAGTAGTGTATGAAGCCTCGGCTGGACTAAGTGGCATGGTGTCACCTAGTTCATTGAACTCGAGAGGACTAGGTACAATCCAGGGATCAGATGATTCCAAAGGTTGATAAGTCGTAGTCGAAATCATATTGACTGTGGAAATATGATGCATGGTAGGAGGGAGTGGTGCAGGGAAGGTACCCATAAGGGTGGAATATTTTAGCAATCCTACACCAACACTTTCATACGTGATCTTGTGATCTCCCAAGAAAGGAATATTGTTGGTAGTAGGAGTGAGAGTGTCAGGTGTACAAAACTCTAACTGATCAATAGTGACAATTTTTCCCTGATGAGGAAATTGTACACATCAAAATACCGACGAAGCGACGATAGTCATAGCATAAAACCAACTTCTTCCTAGGAATAATTTATAATCGAGGGGAGCATCGACCACCTCAACGTCAACAGAGACGATTTTGCCACCCAACTGAACGGATAGGGACTGTAAAATTTTGTGAGGATGAAAACCTCGCCCATCAAATGCACGCAACATCATTGGGTATTTGTTAAGTGTGGGTGATTTTAAGCCTTTCCAACACACTAAAGACATGAAACAAGTAGAGGCTCCCTCATCCAAGATAGTGCGGTGAATTTGTTGATTGTGAAAAACAACATCAATTTGGAAAGCAAGTTGGTGGGAGAGTCAAGACGTAAAATTGTCCAGTTTAAACATGATATTGTTGGACGACTCAGGATCAAAAGCGCCAATAGAATCCAAGAGTGTTCTACGCTGACTTCGGTAGTTTTGTAGAACTTCTAACGTAGACATAGAACACGGTGCTTGAGACAAATATTCAACAATGTTGTAGTTTTGGGCAACACGTGAACTAGGATTAAAAGTAGATTTATAGATAGTGCTCTTAGGAGGGTGTAATATAGAGTCAAAATTAGGTTTCTCTATATGAAGTGATATAGATAGAGGACTAACAGATGGAGGATTAACGAAGGATGGATCCGGTAAAGTATCGTTATGACCTTTCCTTTGTCAGGTTTAACTGATGTGTCATAGGTCGTAGAGAACGTGGTTAAATCAATCCCATTAAATAGATAAATATGGGCACTTGTCAAGGCTTCATCATGAGAAGGGTGGCTAGAACTTCCCTCTGGAGAGGAGGTTTGAACAACCATAGATTGTTGCTGAGGAAAAGGCTGAGTAAGCACGACAGGTTGGGAATTCCCCTTAAAAATTTTGGCCACTTCATCGCCATGTGGACAATCTCGAGTGTAGTGATCGTCGCCACAAATAAGACATGGGAATTTCGACTTTCATTGTGGTTTCTTTTCGGTAGCAGGTGGTGGGTTTTGAGCTTTGGGTTGTTCGTTGTTATTCTTCTTCTTGGGTTTGTTCTTTGTCTTCTTCTTACCTTCGGATTGTTGTGAAGGGGAAGATTGAATTGCATTCACCTTAGAGATTTGAGTTTGGGTGGAGGTAGAGGAGAGTGCAGTCGAACTGGGAGTGGATGCCAGAGTAGATCAATTTTCCATTCCACTCGACTAGGAAGCAGATTGGGTTTTGACGAAGCCAATAATTCCATATGCATGTGATGTGGATGACGGTTTATATGGATCAGTAGTTGCACGGGTAGCATTTGGGATCAACTCATACAAAGTACCAGATTATGAATAAACCAAATATAAGTATTGAGCCCAAGCAATGGTCTCTTCCATGGTGACTACACCACCCATGGTGACATCACGAGAAATCAGGGGTAACAGTGATTTAGTAAACCATTCCACCAATAACTGGTCAGGAATGATTACTTTGATCAACCTTCGTCGTCATCTCCACTCATGAATATGATCAGAGATATTCATAGAGTTAGTCTGACAAAGGGAGGTCAAGAGTTCAGTACCCGTATCATATCGAATGGGTAATTGGAAGTGAATGAGAAAGGACATAGAAAGGGAGTTGAAATCTTGGAACGAACCACGTGGAAGTTAAATATACCACTTGGCTACTAAGACCAAAAGTGTTCATTGAAAAAGACGTAAATGTATAGAATAACCCATTAAGGAGTTCGAGGAACACCATAAATGGAAAGTCATCACATGATTGTTCGAGTCTTCACCAAGTTTACCATCAAATTTTGGAATATCAGAAGGTAATTTAGCAGGGATCACTGGCCAAAAGGGATAATGCAATATAGGATCATTGGTCAACTGAGACAAGTCTGGGAGATACAGAGTCGCGAGAAATGGTAGTTGTTGGTTAAATTGAGGATGATATTGGTGTGTCATTGGGACACCAGTAGGACTATAAACTAGGTTAGGTGGATAATTGTATCCAGTAGGTCCTCCTAAATATGGTTGTTGCTGACCAGAATAAATAGGATTCGATGATGGTTGAGAAACATGTGAAAATGGAGGATAACCTGATGGGTTCTGAGTATTATAAGTTGGTTGAGGGGTTTAACCATAAGGGGGATAAACATTTTTTCCATAAGGAGGATAAGTTTTTTGTTGTCCTTGAGGATGTTTCCCCCCAGGGAATAGCGGATTTCCCAAAAAAGGAATGTGCCAAGGATTTGGTGTCACATTCTGTCCATACAAAAGGTTATGGACTCTTGTTTGAGATTGCCCCCCAAGGTGAGGTTATGTCCCCATTTGATATTGACTCCCAAATGGAGGTTTCACTGCAGCATGAGGTTGAGTTCCTAGAGGGATCTGGAAACTAGAAGTGAATGAATGATCGGAGGCTCCTACTGGATTAGAGCCACCAAAACCATCTCCTCCAAATAAAGGTGTAAGTATATAACCTCTGGGTGTAACCTGGGTAGTGTTGGTAATAGAAGGATTTAGAGCTCTCTACCCAAGTGGAATTGATGGATTTGGTCTAAGTGGTGTTCCGATTGGAGCCTGGGATGGTGTCACATTTCCGGTGGGGATTGTAGCAACATGCAGGACTATAGTGGAATGGGCCATCTGGATAGTAGTGTCTGAGTGAGAACCAATCAACAATTGGTCTACAATGGTGATGACATTACTGGTCATACTAGTAAAGTGGTCTAAAGGTACCATATAAATAACAGACGTCTGAGGCACTCTTGATGCCATAGGTCGATTGGGAATCACTCCTAGGTTACCATACAGATCACGTACTATCAAAGGGATAGAACCAAAACTGGAGGTTCCAACAGTATGAATCAGGGTCCTAAATGGTTCACTTTGTAAAAAAGGACCCTCTACTCCAGATCCTACATTAGGTCCGGTGGGTACTTTGGTATCCTCAATAAAAACAAACTCTCTAGACGAGCTCACCCATAGAAAATGTGGTTCTCACCTAATACTCAAAGCTGGGTTGATTTAAAAAGCTTCCAAAGAGTGTGTGCTTCCAACCTCAAAGCCTAGTTCGTTATGAGCCTCAGGAGTGCCTTCTGAACAGTTGGGAAGAAAAGGTATATAAACCTCTAGATATTCTGGGGGTAACCCTTACATCCTACGTGAACGATGAAGGGAGATGTTGCTTGAGCTAAGTAACGAACAAAAAAATAAATATATGGCCGACTAACGAAAAGAAATAGCATACGCTAAGAAATCTAGGAAACAAACCAAGAAAACAAAACCTTCTCTCAATGATCGTAATAGTTGGTGATGAAATCCAATGTCACGTGATCAAGTCAAGAAGGGGCTAGGATATGAGTGGGTGGAATAGTTACGATGGTGACATACTTAAAAGACTTACGCCTTGGTGCAAGCTTCCACTTAGTAATTGTGGATTTACCCTCCAAGGAGCCCGAGTGAGTTTGACCAATGTCTGTTCCAGGTATAGTGAGACTTCCCTTCACCGTCACCTCGTGTAAGAACCTAAATATTATGGCTACTAAGGACACCAACTTGCGGTTATACCCTGGGAGGGTACAGTCGACAGTCTAGTCCAAATGTATGGGCAGGATAACAAGTCTGAAATCCTTCAAGAGAACTGAGGACAAGTGGACCAGTAGAACTCCAAAGGACCCCAAACGGATTCAGAATTCACAAAGCACTGAGACCAAATGGAGACAACTGAACCTAAAGAAGAACCCCCAATATATGATGTGACTACTACAAACGGTTGGACCACGGAGGGATAATCTCCGTAACTCTCCCGAACGTGACCCCGTGCGTAACCCCTGTGTGAGAGGGGGATCCCAGAAAGCTCATACGACAATTGGATTTTCTCTCCCTATCGCAAGAAGCTAATGTTTGTTTTGAATGCTTTGGAGATTTGTACTCATAGCCTAATCCAAAGCGCTAATCCTAGTCTAATGTTGGTGGAAGATTCTAAAAACAAAAAGTTCTAGATCAATTTTAATTAGCGTTAATTTTAGAGTTGTTCTTTACTCAGGGTGCATGGAAGTGAAACTGATGGTATTATGACTCAATTCCCAAAAAATGAATAAGAAATGATAAACAAACTTTTCTTTCAATGAATGTTTATTTAAGGGAAGGAGAAGTAAATTTCCTTTCACTGTAAAACACTAAGATGCAATAACCTCATGCAACTGTTTCTCAATCAAGAATCCAATATGATGCTAAAATATTCAGAAATTCGTTCTAATATCCAAAAACCAACCATGAAAATATATCCTTTTGTTTATATGTGAATGATAATCAACTTGATGTAAAGCTACCTATATCAATCAAACTTCAATATCTATGAGATTTAGCAATCAGAAGTAAAATTCACATAAACAAAACACACTCTTGTTGTGATCAAACAAGAAACGCAAAGAAAACCAAATTAGGCTTGGAGAGGCCTAACCACCTTAGAGATTCTTGGGATAGGTTGAGGATATTTCTCCATCAGTTGTGTATCCTCCCTAAGATCCATCCTTGACCTTAGATTCAAATCCAACTAACTCCAGAGATGAGGGGAATTTATCCATGATTTTCCTCAACAGTCCAAGATTCCTTCAAACAGGAAAACGCTCCCTCAAAATGGGGAACATAGTGTTTCAACGCTCCTCCAAAGGAGGGCAGGGAGTGCTGGCACATCAAAATTACTCATTTCAATGATGACCTATTTTCGTCATTACAAGCGTTACAGGTGTCATATTTTATCCATAGTTGTCACAAGTGTCACAAACATCATACGGTCATATTGCCTATGTCGTGTCTCGAACAACATTACAAGAACAATTAAGACACCTTCAAAGACTATTTTAAGAAGGAGAAATCACTTGACAAAGAGTACAAAGATTTTACCATGGAAAAAACCACTCAAAAGTCATTTTTGGAGGCCAGCACTCCCCTACCCACTGTCAGGAAGTGCCAGCGCTCCCTACCCTCCTTTGGAGGAGCATTGCAACACTTTGTGCCCCATTTTGAGGGAGCACTAACCTGTTTGAAGGAATCTTGGAATCATGGATAAATCCCCCTCATCTCTGGAGTTAGTTGGATTCGAATCTGAGGTCAAGGATGGATATTAGGGAGGATCCACAACTGATGGAGAAAGATCCTCAACCTATCCCAAGAATATATAAGGTGGTTAGGCCTCTCCAAGCCTATATAAGGAGGCCTCTTCATGGTGAAAGGGAGAGACATGAAAGGCATCAAACTTACGATATCATAAGGGATATTTATCAGTGAAAGTTACAATCATTCTAATCGTGGAACTTTTGAGCAAGGATCTGGAAAAAGAGAGCTTGGTGAAGCTGGTGCATCTACATCTATGATTGTAAGAACTTTGCTTTGTTTTCATTAATATATATGTGCTTGGCCTGTTTCCTTCAAATTTATGTATGTTTCATGAATTTTTTCTTTTTGATAGATCTATTTCGAAGATAATCATGGTAGGAATAGGAAGTATTTTTGGTCGTTGTTGTTCCTTCAATTGCAAGACCTTATGAAGGACTTGGAGATCAAGATCAACCTGGATTGAGCAAGGACAAATGTTATTAAATGTATTTATATTCCTTTCTTCTTATTCCTTGACTAGTTTAGCTTCATTAGAAGGAATGTCAGTGCTCAACATTTGCAACTTTCTGTCTTGGTTATATGGGTCTAGTATCCAAGAGGAAATCCACTTGTTCGCAGGGGGATTCTCCTGTAAAAAAAAATTGTGACTCACTTCTACTAGTTGGAAATCATAGGGGACCCACAGAATCCCCGTCGTTCCATACGCTTGCATAATCTCCCTCCTATTTTAGGAGGAGTTCCTAGTCTTGTTGACTCACCGTCTCAACCATCTCACACCCTTGTGAGCGGAACTATTTTGGGATCATCTTTTCTTGGATATAATTTACTTGGGTCCAATTCCCAAGGCCATCCATCCACTAGCTCTCCTTCACAAGGAGTTGGGGGGGAAACTTCTTCTCAAGGGAGAAGTACAACCCCACCAAATCCCCCTCAAGGGTCAGGTCAACTACCTTCTCACACCATGGCTGGAACTAATCCTCCACCACCACCCCCCATGCCATATTTGGTGTCTCTCAACATTCCTGATTTGAGTAAACTCGTGAATGATCCTATATTACATGACCCCACATGGCCCAATATGCCTACCAAACTACCTTCAGATATTCCAAAATTTGAAGTAAAATCGGGGGAAGATCCCGCAAACCATGTCATGACCTTCCACTTATGGTGAACTTCAAAGAACATCATGGATGACTCCATCCTCTTAAGGTTATTTCAACGAACACTCATTGGTTCATCATCCAAATGGTATGTGGATGAAAAATCAGGGTCCCATGTGACTTTTGAATCCTTCGCCAAAGCCTTTTTGGCCTTTTTTCAACTACCAGTTCGTCATGACACTGGTTTAGAAATGCTCTCCAAGTGAAAACAAACCTAAACTATTAATATTTCCAACCACATCCACGAATGGTGTCAATGACGTAGTTTATGTAAAGCATAAATCACCAAAAAACAATGCCTCAATTGGTTTCTAAAATCACTCGTCTCTATACTTGCCAAAGATGTGGAATCCACCTTCCCCCAATCTGAAGAGGAAGCTATCAACAAGGCTCAATATTTCAACCTCATTTATGCTCAGTCGGGTTACTTATACATAGTATTACCTAATGCACCCAGACCTGTACCATTTGGCCAGGACAAACCTAGCATGTCTCACACTGCGGATGGGTTGATTGGTACCAAAACACACCACAACCCATACATCCAACCACAACCTATATACAGTACACCACAATATCTGTCGACATATGGATGGCCATCTTATTACCCTCCTACCCATTACCAACAACCATATCATGTTACTCCCCCTCCACCCATGAGTGGACCCTCGCTGACACCCATGATGCGCCCGACCTCTCAACCAATTTCAGGTTCCCCTTATACCTCAACATATAACCTAGGCACTAGTGAAATTGCTTCACCTTCCTATGTACCCTATGGATCATTACCACAAAACAATCTGTATTTCCCATTTCTCGGTCCTCCACAGCCGGTTTCTCCTCCACATGGAAAACTACACGCTGGCGTTAACTTTGTTCATTCCTCTCCCATTCAACAAATTCATACTTTTGAACAGTTGAATACGAAAAATCCGTCCCATCAGTCGAATAATGCCATTAAGAAAGGAAAAAACCAAATCAATAATAACCTAGGACCAGGGGGAAATAACCCCCAACAAAACCAACATGTTGGGGGAAACTAGAATCAGGGTAACCAAAACCCCCAAGGGGACAATAAAAACAAACACCAAGGGAGGAACAACAACAACAACCTCCAGATGAATTTCCCTTGTGCTCTTTGCAGTGAGCATGGACATTATACCCACCATTTCCCCCAAATTTATGACTTTAAATGGATGAAAGAATCCATGAACGTGCCACGTCCTCCAGCGTCGCCTGCCCCTCAGTAGGCCCCACAACAATATTTGCAACAACCACCCTCTGCCATGTTGCAAAACCCTATTCCACACCAAGGTGTGATGAATACCCAATAGGAAGTACATCCTACCTCACCACAAATGGTATAGTATCAAAACCCAGGGCCCATCCACCCTGGAAATCTAGCAGATCGCAATATCCTCTTCACCAGTGAAGATGAAATTCTTCTGCAAATGCATGACTGTCAATACAATGCACCCCCTGAATCTAATCCCACCACTTCAGAAGTAGCTCCAACTACAGCCAGAAAACCCTTGATGATTCCATGCCCTAACACTGAACACCTCATTTGTATCCCTCACATTTCGTTACGATGAAATGTCAACAACCCTCAGGATAGGGCAGCTCACAATTACAGTATAGTCGATGACTTGGTGCAGTCTCTAGAAACCATGTATGTATTGGAGGTCCTCCAAACCTGTCCAACTCAATGGAAATCCTTACTTTCTTCCTTGGGGGTAGTCGACCCAGCTGATACTAGACTCATCACATTTGATCTAGATAGAGAAGAACCTCGTCTCCTCGCTCTGGTAGCTTTCCAGATACCAGTCAATATTCAGAACATCATGGTTCATCGGTGTATCATTGATGAAGGTGAATCCACATGCATCATGTTCAAAACTATATGGCAGAAACTTGGCTCCCCTAAGCTTATACCATCCTCCATCAAGTTAAGAGCCTATGATGGTTGACCATCCTCCCCTGAAGGGCTCTTTCAAAATGTCCCCGTCAAACTTGGAGGAAAAACCATCCTCATTGACATTGAGGTTATCGATGCCTCGCTCTATTACAATATCTTGTTTGGACGTAGCTACATGTATGTTATGAAGGAAGTGGCTTCTTCTTTGTTTCAAATGATGATGTTCCCCCACAATGAGAAAATAATCACCATTGACCAAATCACACATTATGGGCCTAACCATTCTTCCAACGTCGATAACATCTTACCTCTTGTCCGCACCAGCTCAGATGCCTATTCACTCATTGACATGGGCCTTAGAATTTTCAAGGACACATCCTTGTTGGGGGCATACCATGGAGAACCACCTCTCATACACCCTTCAACACAAGCGTGTGTCGTATATTCTAATGGAACTAACATTAGAGACACCATTCCTCCCATTGAGGCCTCTCTGCACCTCGACGTCCCACTATTTGAAGAAATATTACCTCAAGGATTCCTTGAAAACCCTACTACACCACGTATCCCTGATTTCCCCCTCCCCAAGGGGAAGATCCCGGTTTGGGAGAAAATTCCCCAAGCCATCACTCGAATTCCCTTGTTCTACCCCCCACCAGGAGTACAAGATTTTCAGGTAGCCACAACGCTTACCCTTCCCAACATGGTACTCAACATCCCTGTATGGTATCTACACCCACCCGTGATGGTTCCTCAACCATCTATCTCTCCTCAGACAAAGGGAATCCCGATGCATATTCCAGTACTAACTATGGCCATGCCACCCTCACCCCCAATCTCCAGCACCACTGCCACATCTAAGGGAAGACGAAAGAAGAAAGATCCCACCGCTCCACTTCCTCCCTGAGTTCAACCTCCTTGCGCACTATGTGAAAGAGAGGGACACCCCACTAATATATGTCCTTCTCTTCTCGAGTTACGCAATCTGATCCAACTTCCTCAAGAAACCACATCGCTCGTCCCTTCACCAAGCACATCTAGTACTACTACAATGTCCCCCACTACATGCAGTAAAGGGCTAGGAACCAAATTCTCTTGCACCATCTGTTCAAAATATGGTCATTACACTCATCATTTACCAACTCTACCTCAGTTTCGCCAGATGTTAACAACAATATGCCAAAATTTTTAGCAAGAGCCCCCTCTACCACCACTTTCAGGTACCCATGTCACTGACATTCATTATGTCTCTACCTCGGTCCCCGAATGGATGAGATGCCCTTGCTCTCTTTGTGACTCACTTGCTCATTTCACATACCAGTGTCCTTTGATTGTTGAATACCAACATCGTCAATTAACCCTTATTCAAAATCATTCAACCACCTCACCTAATGTGATGCAAGTTAATCCCCCTATCCCTTCTCCAGATACTGTCAACATCACCTCCCCTGAACCTGAGTCACTTCCCACCCCTCCATGGTTCATAAATATATTGTCTGAGGATATTCCCCCAAATCCTCCCAATTCTCTGGTTCATTTCCCACAGGAAATATTACCCCCTACCACAGTTTATCCCCCATAGTGTCTAGACATTTGGTTTATGTCAAGCGAGACATCACAACATGGTTACGATATCCCCTCTACATCTTATCCACTTAAGGATAATCAAACTGTGATAGTCACCCATGTCGCCTCCCCGAATCCCATGTATTCTCGCATTTTCCACTGTGACAAAGATATCCTGGAGGAACTCGCTACCCCTGATTTCCCATGGAATGCACTCCATCACCGAGCACTTTTTATCTCACAAGAATCCTTTGACCCTCCTTTCCAAGCCTCCGTATGTGCAATCAAAACCAAGGATTTTATTCCTTTCGGGCATATAGACTGGTTCAACAACCCTATCCCTACCCTAGATGCTTTTGAAGAAGGCAACATGGCCAATATCTCCCCCACCATCAAAATAGACATTTCCACCAAACCCAGAGTCATAGAAGAAATCACCATTGACGCTACATGCTCTCTTGAGGAACTCACAACTTACAAAGCTCTCTTTTAGGAATACCGGGATATTGTTTCCTAATCATATATGGAGATGCCCATCCTCGATCCTTCTATAATCGAACATCACATCGATACATGGAAAGATGTCACCCTAGTTCGTCAAAATCAACGTCCACTTTACCCATCCAAAGTTGTGTCTATCAAAGTCGAAATTGAAAAGTTACGCACCGTAGGGTTCATATACACCATTGCATATACCTCATGGGTTTCCAACCTCATCCCCATTAACAAAAAATAGGGCACTATTCATGTATGCACTAACTTTCGCGATCTCAACCATGCTTGTCCCAAAGACAACTTTCTACCCCTTTCATCGACCAAATTATTGATGGTTGTGCCAACCACGAGGCATTGTCCTTTATGGATGGGTTCTCCAGCTACAATCAAATCCAAATCCATCCAGTAGATCAGTATAAAACCACTTTTACTACCCCATGGGTTTCTTTTTATTATCATGTTGGTCTCCAGTTTTGATCATGTTTTTGCCTATATTATATTACAAAGACCTCCATTTCTATACCCAGTACCACCCCTTTTGGCCTTGTTTTGACATAATTGACATCTCCCTACCACTCAATGGGGCTACTTAAGGTATCTTTACGTTTCAAGCTATTTTTATGCATTTTGATGCTTTAAATTGATATTGAAACTAATGTCGCTTAGGTTAGGTACCACTTGTATTTTTGGAACAGGATTGCCAGTACCAGGTACCAACTCGTACCCCGTGGAGATACCAATGAATCCGCTCAAGATCTGTATGTTATGGTCAGAATGGGAGACGGAGAGATTCACATGACAGATGGAGTCATCGCTCATATGATGATGGAAGGCACAATGATAGAACTGAGTCGTTATATTTCATGATTCACACTTCGTGACACTACATGTCACGAAGATGTGAAGATCGTTTAAAGCTTGATTTCAAGCTATTTTCGGATCAGGGATCCGTTTGGACTTATGTATTTTTGCTGTAGACTGTTATGGAGGAGGATCTATATATAAACAGAAGATCACTCCTAAGAACGGGTTGGATGATGCTATGTTATGAAGTATATTTCTGAATATAATCTATCTTGCGTTATGTTATTCCATTGTCATACGGTTTGAGTATTTTCTTCTGAGTTAATGGAGCGTGAAGTTTACACAATGTTTGCATAGCATGATTGAGTAGTTCTGGTTGTTTCTTTCAGCGTTTGTACCTTTTGGTTGGGCCCGCCAAATAGGTTCAAGTTGCTGCTTTTCCTTGCATTAGAATTAGTTTCCTTCCGATTTCGGTATTTGCATGCATGTTAGTCTAGCATTTTGGAATTAACTTGTTTATTTTCTTGCTTAATTATTCTTCAACTGTATCATCCTCAGCATATTAATATCTTCCACAGTGATGAGTATTGAAAGCATGGTTGATTCATGTAGGATTTGAAGCGTGAATTAGAATAGCTCTGTTCCCAGTTTCCAATTTGAACGAAGATTAAAGTGAATGCGAGCTTGAATATACTTTGTTT
>SNQJ01S0164494.1:0-21205 GCA_010110895.2 Picea sitchensis | reverse complement strand
TGGCATATCCAAAGTTTTTATCATCTATGGTCTTTTTGAATTTGTATTATTCATATTGAAATATTTAGAAATCCAATGTTTTGAGCATGGATAGTCAGTTTTATTAGTTGACTTCATATTACTTTGTCCTCTGAGTAATTTTTTTTTGCATACTCTCCATTGTTCGAACTATTGTTATTATTATTACTTTTGCTTTTTCTTTATTATTGTGTACTTAGAAAGGAATTTTCATTATTGTGTACGTAAACAGGCATGCCACACTGCATTCTTTCTTAAATGTTTTCACATCACGATGCCCTTCGACGGTTCTGACAGCCTTAAGTGTTTACCTAACAGGCCTCATAGCCTTAAATGTTTACTCAACAGGCATGTTACAATATAGTTTCCTCCCATTTTTGGATACAGTCTTGTCTGCAGTGAATTTGGGCAATATTGTCCTTCACCGGCATTACTCGTTCATTGTTTGATGCTTACTCATTGGTTTGTTCAATGTTGCTTGTTGTTGTTTGATTCAACTTTGCAAATTTGAGGTCCTGCAGCTACATTTGGACCTCTTAGTGCTTGTTCATTGGTTTTTTGTTTGTTGATTGCTCTTATTTTCTTCAACTTTGCAAGGTTGGGGTCATGCATCCGCAGTTGGACATGTTGTTACAGTTTGCACAGTTTGGAGATGCACTTTTGTCGTTCCTCATAAATGGGTAAGTTTCAGTGCCATGGTTTCGTTGTTATTCCTTATTTGTTATTTACTATTTGCACCTTGCAAGCAGAAATTTCCAATACTAGGAATCCCTGGGTCAAAATCCTCTTGTAGAACATATTTCTGTGTGACTGATACGACCAAAGAAACAGTCATCTGATGTTGTCTTTTCCTTCTTCTTGAATGTCAATGTTCTATACAGAACCCACCTATGTCGCAGCCATAGTGACATATAAAAAAGAAAATCGAATTTTTCTCCTCATTTTTTTTGCTCCTGAAAACCATACGTTTGGTGAATTTTTCCCAGTTTGTTCCCTTCCAAAACGACTTGTTCCCCTTTGAATGTCAATGTTGGACACAAAACCCACATCTGTTGCAGCCACAGTGAAATATAAAAAAGGAAATCGAATGTTCTCCTCATATTTTTTGTTCCTGGAAACCATACGTTTGGTGCATTTTTCCAGCTTGTTCCCTTCCAATCACGTATGCCAACTTCCACGTCCTAGATATCATGCCATAGCTCTTTAGAAAATAGAAATGCAAAGTGGCTTAGAAAATGCATTCAAATTTGTCATTGTGGAGCAAGCATCTGACAAGACCTTGTGACAGGGCATGCTTTTATTCTTTGAATCAAAAACCTTTTGCACTTGTTGGTTTTACGATATCCTTTATGTCTTGTAAAGAATTTTGTGCCACTGAAATGCTTATAGGATGCACGCATGGAATAGGTTAAAAAATGATATGCCTTGAATACTCGGTCTTTGTGTTGAGAAAATTTATAGTGTTATTTCATTTGCATTGTCTCTTATGTTTGTTTCATTGTTCATTATACATTTGTTTTTTTGTCATTTGTTGTAGCGACTAGGGGGATTGAATTGCACAAGAAGAAGGTTGAAGGATACATAGCAGAATTGGTATGTAATTCCACACTTATAGTTTTCTTTTTTCTTTTTTCTCTATTTGCATATTATCTAAATATAACTAAGAAACATCTTGAAAATCACAACTTAAGAGATGAAACAAGTAATAGATGTTGAGTCCTATGAAATAGATACAGACTCCATTGTACATGACAGCATTGACCAGGTATTGGATAGCAATGGGATTTTTAGATTGGATGCATTCTCGTATACTGTAGGAGATTGCCTCTTCGATGCATTTCAAGTTCTATTGCATTTTCGTTATTCCTCGACTGACCTGCGCAATGGATTGATAGATTATTTCTTAGGTTGTTTAGAAAATAGTGACGTTGAGGCATTGGAGTTGTATCAATACGAATTGGCATCTAATTTTATTTTCCAGTTGCATGGAATACATGATGTCACTACGTATTTTTCAAAGATGTGGTTGTTTGCATCTGCAATTCTGCCTACACATGAGAGGGGACTTTGGGGAGATACATTTTGTATACGGTGGTTTTCCAAGTGGTTGAATATATCAATTGGAATATGTTCATTGACAAGGAAAAAAAGATATCTATTATTCAACAAAACTGCATCTAGCAATTCATATTGCATCTTCTTCCATGATGCCAATCCTGTCAGTGGTCATTATGAACCACTACACTATAGAAAATTATCCATATGCACTCTTGGAGGACCTCATATTTACTTTTCCCTCATTTTCAAAGACCTTGAATCTCATTAGAAACGAAATATGCATCATATACACTCCCATGGCTTGCACATAGCGACAACTATTGCATCTAGTTGTGGAGATAGTCTGTTCAATGCAATTTTCTATTTGGTAGCGACAAAGTTTGATGTGCAGTCATTGTGGATTTACACTGTACAATCCTTTTGCAATGCAATTATAGGTGGCAACCAACAGGATTTTAGTTGCTTGCATCAACACATTTTACCATATCTCCTAGAAAGTATGCTGACAATTGGAAGTTGACAACAATGCCTTGTAAACATGGCACTACCATATGAGAAAGGAAATGTAGAGGGTGGCAGATTCTGTTTGCAATGGTTATCTATCATATTTAGAGTAAATATCCAAGTCAGGTCGGACCTGTCGGATGGTACTGTCCATTCCTACTGTATTGATTCAAACTATGATCGAACAATTGACATAATATCATTGAAAATAGATACACCACATATCCATTATCAACCTTTGATGACAAATACTACTAGTTCAGGGTCCACTGTCCATGCCACCCAAATTGCATTGAATCTGCATAAGCGTCACATGATATTTAATGAGAATGAAATTCATCCCAGTTGTGATGAGGCCATAAAAAGATTAAAAAAAAACGTAGACTAACTTATCACAACTTGAAAAAGGTCATATGTGAGAGAAAAAAATATAATGGTAGTATAAGAAATACTACCAGTTCAAGATCCAATGTCCATGCCACCCAAACCGCATCGAATTTGCATAAGCGACACATGTTATTTAATCAAAATGAAACTCATCCCAGTTGTCATGAGGTCATCCAAACCATGAACAAAAAACATAGACTAACTTATCACAACATGAAAAAGGTCATACGTGAGAGAAAAAAATACATTGGTACGCTTCCTTCTAGACAGAAACTTACATATCACAACCTAAAAAAAATTGTTCATGCATAACACAATCGCATTTTCACATTTTCTGTTGAACACAAACATCACATGTCAAATGACAAAGAACATCATAGTTTGCATCATCAAGATGGTGAGGATGCAATGCTCATAAGAAATGTTGATTCCACCTCCAACATGGCTTGTCAACAAGTGAAACTAGTTTCCAGTGGCAAGCATAAGTTAACCTACCACATCTTGAAAAAACATATACGTGAAAGAAACAAGTACGGCCACATATCCCACAATGGTCATGGTACTAACCGAGAGGAAAAAATCACATTTCATGGGCTAGATCCAACACCATGCACTTCTAGCAATAAAAACCAACAAACACTTTCTATGCATACTTGTCTAGGGAAGAAAGATGCAAAACAGATCTATATGAAACAAATTAAAGACACTCCTTCCATTGAATGTGTAATTTGCAATCAATTGAATTTCGCAAAAAACACTAAGTCTTTCACGCCTTATTTGGAAGCAGAATACCTCAGCTTGACACTAAATGATAGAACATTTTCCAATGGCAATATTTGTCTTCCATGCAAATGATCACTTGAAAATGAAAAACTGCCACACTTTGCAACGCCTAACCAAATAAGATGTAATACACCACTAACAAATGTAAGTACACTTATAGAACTTGAAGAGAGACTTGTGTCTCTGTGAATTTCATTTGCACAAATCAGACCATGGAGCTATAAATGACCCCAAATGGTCTTAATAGGGTCAATTATTAATGTGCATGTCCAACTAGATGTTGTACAAAAATCCTTGCCACAATTCATTAGCAATACAATGACAATTGTTGTAGCTCTCAAAAGACGTTTGCAATACAAGAATGCATACCAGACAGGTAAAGTGCATGTGCATGTTGTCATGAAATCATTAAAAGAATTATGTTTCAGGTCCCTGTACAAAGCACAAAACATTTGTATAAATGAGAACTGGAACAGTGTTCTTGGAGAAGGTGATGACAGCTCTGCACAGACTCTCGAGACTTCTAGTGAATTTGATACAAGCGATGAATCGGAGAATGAAAGACCTACTGAAACATTGATACATGGATTCACTGATTCACGACGCATTTGTGACTTGCAAGACAAGATTGTCGAAATTGCACGTGCTAAGGGGCAACGTCCACTTGGAATATTCAAGGAAAAATTTGTTGAGGAAATGAACTTCCCAACACTGTTCTATGGATATCCACATCCCAGTCACATTACGAAATGATTCAGCTACCATAAAATAGTTCAATGGGAACTGCTACATTCAAGTGGTGACTTCTCTTGTCACATAACAAATTTGTTTTTCAAAACAATGTGCATAATAATTGGGCAAGTGTTTTCTTCCATGTGGGTGCAAATAAGAAAAGGCCAACTACAAGGAAGAAAGTTATTGGCCAAAGATGTCAATTACAAAGCAAACCTAGAAAAAATCTTGAAATCTGATATTGGATACATAGTTTTCAAAAACATTTGCATCTCTCCTGACTATTTGCAAGAAAACAAGAAAACCATTTTTGCAATGATCCAACAATTGGGAATGCCAACATTTTTCATCAAATTTACAAGTGCAGAGCATCGTTGGGATCCGTTGGTGGCTATGGTGTTTGCATTGTATAGGAACAAGAAAAGGAAAAAACAAACTGATACATTGGAAAATGATGAGATTGACTACCTCATAAGAAAATACCTAGTGACATGTACTCACTACTATAGACATAGAATAAAGGCTTTGAAGCAATTGATATGCCATGATGAAACATTTTTCGAAAAAATATCAGACTATTTTTTTGTGACTAAGTTCCAGAATAGGGGGAGTGAGCATGACCATGCACTGTTGTGGATAGAGGGTGCACCGGTCTATGGAAATGACCACAACTCACAGATTGAGCAATTTGTGGACAAATACATAACATGCAACACAGATCATTTGGATCCAGAACTTGCCAAAGTTAATAGACATTATCATACAAGAAGTTGTAAAAAATGAAAAAAATCACATTTCATATACAAATTCCCTGTGCTACCAATGAGAACAACAAGAATCATAGAGCCACTTAGTTTAGAGGACAATATTGTCATTGAGAAATCTAAATCCTTGTTCGCATTTCTAGAACAACGAAACTTTGATGAGTTAATGAGCTTCGACGACTTCTTGACAGAGCTAAATCTAACAGAAGAGAGTACATCCAAGCCATACAATGTACACTTAAACAACCAACAGTTTTCCTTAAACGAAAACTTTCCCATATTTGGAACAACAGTTTCTCCAAGGACATGCCATTTATGTGGAATGAAAATATAGATGCGCAGTATGTCCTCAATGCACATGTTGCAGCATCATATTGTACCTCATATATGACAAAGGTTGACAAATCTATGACAAGTGCATTCAGAAGAATACATAAAGAACATGAAAGAAGTCATATTGATGCTATGCAAATGATATGTATGCTTGGAAATACATTACTTAATATTCAACAAATGTTTGCTCAACAAGCAGTCCACATTGCACTTTCCCTGCCCCTCAACTGTAGTTCAAGGAAATGTGTCTTCATAAACACATCTCCACTTGAGAAATGCACATTTGTGCTTAAACCATCGTCTTTGCTAGAACAAGAGACTGACAATTCAGAGGACGTACTATGTCACTCTATTATTGATTATTACCTCCAGTGTATGTCTCCTATTAAGCATTTATGTTTAGCAGAGTTCGTATCGCATTACAAAAAAAATGTTGCACCCATATCAAAAAGAAAAAACCCTCTGCAATACGCTTTTTCAAATACAACAAACATACTGACTATGAAAACTATTGTAGAGAAAAACTATTGTTATATGTTCTGTTTGATCAAAATGAAAACACATTAAAACATAACTTCCCTACATGGGAAGCTGCGTATATTGCCTATGAGACTACAGTACAAACCAATGAATCTAGATTTACATACAATGTTAATCCAGCATGGGATGATCTAGAAAGTGCAGTTCATGAACTAGAAAACCCTGACAATGTTGATGAGACATTCACAAACCGTAAAACAACTAGAAATCTCTATGAGTCCTATGACTTGCAAGAAGATTTTCCACGTCCTCGAGCAGTCGGCATTGAAAAACGTATCAATCTTGGCTTTCAAGTCACAAAACATCCTTTCCTTATTGAAAATAACAAATACCACAAATTCATATGTTTGTTGAATCGAGAGCAGCAAACAATTCTAAAGGACATTGCAATTAAAAAACGTATGAACATGCACACTCATGTGCAGTTGGTCCTTACAGGCAAGGTGGGAACATGCAAGACATTCACAGTGAAATCATGATTCCAAATGCTTATATGAATCTATGATTCAAACAATTACTCTGGTCTTATGAAACCAAAGGGGATAATAATTGCATACACGGGAAAAGCTACATATAATGCAGGTGGAACAACAATCCAATCTGCATTTTTTATGCCTTTTTGATGCCTTGAGTGAATTAACCAGTTAAAATCTGTTAGAAAAGCTAAAGTTACTAGGATTAGCCTAGACATACTTTCTTTCGGTTAAAATTAGAGGAACCAAAAGATTTTCGCCTAATCTCATTTTGAAGATATGTTTTTAAGTTTTCAGAGGTAGGGCATAATTCTTTCCTTCTGTGAAGATTTAAGGTCGGGTAGTGAAAATCGGGATAGGGTGAAATCTTTTAGATATGATAAAAGGAAACGGAACGAGGAGTCATAGGGTTTGAAAAGGGATCTCATTTCCTCCTAAGTTCACTTCTTGATTTTCAAGCTTCTCTTTTATTCCATTTTTATCTTGTTTTCATTTGATCCGAAAATCTAGAATTCTATGTCTTTCTGATCTTTGATCAGGTGATTATATTTACATGAGTAGAACCTTCTTTGTATCTGATAGGATTTATTTCCAAAATTTAAACAAAAAATAAATAAATAAAATAAAAATAAAAACTTAAACAATAAGTATAGAAGTTCATACCTTCAATTTTATTTATGTTTTCATCAAACCAATTGTTAGTTTATCACCTATTTTGAGAGAAATAACCGTTTTGAAAAATAAGCATTAGATTCCGCTACCTCCTTATTTCTCATCTGACAATAAGTATTCTGCAAGAGCATAAAAAGAAATAATCAGAGAGTTCTGCAAAATAGGAATGATATGCAATACATCTATTTTATTTTTGCTTTTCGAAATATTAAATAAAACTGGGTTTATTTAAAATGAAAAAGTAAAATTCAGATAACCTACGAAGGAAAATGAAATTGCGAAAGTTAACGAAAACCAAACCCGTATATACAATGGTACTGTGAAACAGGTTTATTGCATAAAATGTTTTAGATAGCACCCATTGATAGGGGCGTCAAAAGTTTTCCCGTCAAGATTCTCCAATAGGAATGAATTCTTTCCCTCTGTAGATGCAATCATGAATGGTCCGAACCAAAGGTGATCAAACTTACCGTGTTTTCCCACATCTTCTTTTCTGGCATCCCATTTTAAAACAATATCACCAGGAAGGAACTCCATGTCTTTCGCTTTTTTATTGAAAAGCGATTTCATATTATCTTGGTATTTTTTAAGTCTGTCATCGAGTTCGGCCCTGTTTTGCTGGACTCCAATTATTTGGTTAATCCTCCTTGTTACGTCATTCGTCTCTTCGTTTACTTCTTGCCATAGATTCATTACTGGAAGAGTTATATTAATAGGGAGGACAACGTCATTCCCATAAACCATTTGGAAAGGAGACATACCTGTTGATTTCTTAGTGTCGATTCAGTTTGCCCATAAGGCATACTTTAGGTGGATGTGCCAAGCCTTCTTATTCTTTGTTAATACTTTCTTGATTATATTCATCAAACTTTTGTTGGATGATTTGGTCAACCCGTTTCCCTAAGGATTATAGCTTGTAGAATGTTCTAGCACATTATGTTGTATTTTTTACAAAAGCTTATCATTGCCATAGATTTGAACGCTTGAGCATTGTCTGTAACTATTTTCTAGGGGCAGCCAAATCTGGATAGGATGTTCTCTTCCAAAAAGTTTATAACTACTGAATATGTGGCATTCTGATTTGGAATGGATTCAACCCATTTCGTGAAATAATCATTAGCAGTTAAATCCATCTATGTTGGGCGCTTGACTGTTGGTGGATTTCTACGATGAAGTACAAACCCCATTGTTGGAAAGGAGCCTTTGTTTTGACTGGGACTAAAGGTAGCGCATGGAGATTTTGTTTTCTAGAGAACAGTGGGCAAGGGTTGCAGGCTCTGACCTTAGCATTCACATCTGTAAATAACTTTGGCCAATAATATCCAGCTCTCAAGATCTTGTAGGTCGTGGCCCTCCAGGCGTGATGTCCTCCACACACTCCTTTGTGAAATTCATTTATGACATCTTTTGTTTGAGGTTCTATTAGACAACGTAGCAAGAAACCTAGAGGATCTTTCCAGTACAGTTAACCTTTGATAATACAGTATTTAACTACGTGTAATTTCAACGTTATTGCTTTGGATGTAGTCATATCACTCGGGCACTGAAGGGTGAGAAGATATGAAATGATATTGTGATACCAATCAAAGGAAGAAAAATTATCCTCGATATGGACTGTAGGGTTTGATCATCAAGTTGTCCTATGTCTGGAATAGGTCCATGTGATTCCAGATGATTTATCCCAAGTTCTCTGAAATTCGACTCTGCTCATAATTTTTTCCAGACCTTGACCTTTAACCAGCTTGGTCGGTTTTACTTCTAGATTGAACTCTTGAATTTTGGCTAACCACCGACCTCTCCTACCATCATTGTTCGGTTGTACCAATATATCTTTGACAGAGCTTGTTGTCACATAGGCGATTATTCTAGAAACAGTACATATGTCCTTAAATCTTTGAGAGCTTTCACCGTCGCGTAGGCTTGTTTTTCTAGTATATCGTATCTTAATTCGACATCTCTGAGACTTTTACTGAAAAATGATAGCGGTTGCTCAAAACCTTCTTCATTCTTTTGAAGAAGTACTGTTGCGATAGTATGCTCAGATGTGAAAGAAAAGATCAGGAATTCCTTAGTATAGTCAAGACTAGTTAATATTGGAGCTTCGCTTATAGCTTTCTTAACTCGCTCGAATGACGCTTTAGCTTCGGCAGTCCATTTGATTTCACTGTCTTTCAACATATTTGTGATTAATTTGACAATTTCAGCAAAGTTAGGGATAAGCCTTCTCAAAAAAAATTATTTTACCTAAAAAAGATTGGATTTTTTTTTTTATTTCTAGGGATGTTTATTGTGTCAATAGCCTCAATTCGCTTGGGATCAACCTTTATTCCATCTTTTGAAACTATATGACCCAGAAGCTTGCCTTCTTGCATAGCAAAATGAGATTTTTTAGGGTTGAGAGACAAACCGAATTTTCTACATTTATCAAAGGTTTGTTTGAGATGAACCATATGTTCTGCATCAGAATTCAAGAAGATTGTTAGATCATCTAAGTAAATAACAACAAATTTATCTTTCTCACCGATGAAAGCTATATCCATTGCTCTTTGGAAAGTGGCCCATGTGTTCATCAAACCAAACGACATTTTATCATACATGAAAGTTCTCCATGGAGTAGTGAATGCATTTTTTTCTTTATCATCTTCATGGACAACAATTTGGTTATAACCTGAGAAGCCATCAAACATCGACATTCTGTTAGCTCCAACTACTTTTTCGAGGAAATGATCCATTTTTGGCAGTGGGTAGTTATCCTTCAGGGGTGACCGATTTAAATTTCTGAAATCCACGAAAAGCCTAATTTCTCCACTTTTCTTCCTGGCAAGTACCAGATTTTCTACCCACTCAAAATATCTAAGTGGAACAATAATTTTTGCGTCAAGAAGCTTTTTGACCTCTCTTTATATTACAATTAAGAAGATAGAATTGATCTGTCTCAGCTTTTGTCTAAAATTTTTGATACCATGCTTCAAAGGAATCTTATGTTCAATCACAGAGGTATCATAAGTTTTTAAATCATCATAGGACCAAGCAAAGATGTCTTTGTATTGTTTAAGGAATTAGGCATATTTATTCTTCACCTGGGCTGGAAGGTATTTATATAACTTGACTATCTTGGGGTCTTCTTTGGTTCCTATATCTCAATCTTCAACCTCCTTGGGATGAGGTCGTAGGGTAGATTTCAAGGGTATGTCATCTTTGTCAAACAATCTTTCTAAAGCTATCAAAATTTTGGGGATCTGATTGTTCTTAAGTACAAGCATTCGGTGATTTGTGATCTTATCTTGGAACCTTTCAGGATTTTCACCTTCTTGCATGATCCATATAGGATCGTTCTGTTTTTCTTGATCTATATGATTCTCAGAAAATTCATCAACCATTTCTATAAATTATTTAATCTGCTTGTCATCTTCAAAGACCTGCCAGTGTTGCACACGGTTTGGGATTGAAGGTTTGTGTCTCATTTCTATATGATGCTTTAGCTTTAGGACAGTGGGAGGCATAAACTTCGCAGTGACTTTGGCCAAAGAGTCCGCCTATTGATTTTCTATTCTGGGAATGTGATGAATGTTAAATGATGAGAAGAAATTCTCAATCAGATCCCAGGTGAAATTTTTGTATGACCTTAGACTTGGATGTTTAGCTTGATATTGTCGCTTTATTTGTTTTACAATAAGTTCTGCATCACCGTAAACTATTAGATTTTCAATTTTTAGTTTCCTGGTAGCCTCTAATCCTAAGACTAGAGCCTCGTACTCACAGACATTATTTGTATAATCAATTTCCCACTATAATCTGTATGAAAAGGGGATGATGTACTCCTCTCTGGGTGAAATAAATAACACTCCAGCTCCTGCCCCTTCACAGGATGAAGCGCCATCAAAAAACATTTTCCATACTCCCTCCCTACTATTTACAATTTTATGTGGTTTTTCCATCTTTTTGTTTACTTCTTCTATACATTCTTCAAAATCATCATCTATTGATAAAATACAATTTCCTAGATCCTGATCGGCAACATAGATTGGATAATTGTTTGGGTTTTGGGGGTCTGTTACACATTATTTTGGTCACTCTAGTGATGTCTCTACAAATTATGTGTCCAGGCTCTCATGAAGACCTTTTTCCTGAGAAAAGTGACTGTTGTCTTTTTTTTTAAAACATATTTTTAAGATGAGTTCACAGGTTGCCTATGTTATAGGGTGCGAAAATCCTTCATTCTCGCAGGCAACCCTATACTTGGAGTCTGAACTGTTTGCAGTCTACTCTATAGGTAGGGTGTGAACCTGTTTCAAAGCTTGGAAAAGAGAAGAGGTTACGAAGGTTCTAGAAGAGAATCTTCTAGAAAACGAGTTGGCATTCGCATGGTTGGCATCCTACTGACTTCTCAGATTTAGTGGGATCATCCTCAGCCCTTTAACCATCTCTCCTTCTCATATATAATGAAAGGTTTCTCAAGGAAGAGGTTAAGAAAGATTGAATGGAGAATTGATGAAAGAATTGTGTGAAGAACTCTGTTTGGATTGAAGCTTGAAGACTCTATTTGTCTATCAAGTTGAATTGGATCTTCTTCATGCAAGTGTAGAGCAAGTGTGTGTGTTAGAACCAAGGATCATTGAAAGGAAGCTTGTGACATCAAGACGATCTGGTTGTATCTTCTACTTTCATTTAATATAATACAGTGGCATGTCCCTTTCCCATAAAATCGCTCGTATTTTATTGCATAACTCCTTGATCATATGCATAGGTTGACATTGAATATACTTTGTTATCTTCACTTTGGTTGGTTTGTGTTGTCTTGGACCAGATTTCAAAAGAGCACCGGAGCAAAGTAGGAACAACAGAGACATAAGGAAGCGATATAAAGGTATGTCACTCATTCCTTCTCGGTAGTAGATTCAATGACTGCAACTTAGAGAAAGAGTCATGTCCTGTCCTATTTTGTTCTAGATCTAGGTGGATCTAGGGAGATCAGTTAGTGTCTGCACCTACCGATTTATCCGATAACAGGGTCACTTACAATGTATTCCAGTCTAGTCTCCCTGTAAAGTCAAGTAAATTGTCCACCAAAAATCGGGATCGTGGCATATGTCATGTCCAGTTGAAGTGATCCTCCAAGTTTTTCTCCCCAAGACCTGGATAAAAGCATGCCAAACTTGGCAGGGACATCAACAACAACTACATCGATCAAGATACTCTTTACAGGAATCTGCGCAAGATTCACTACTAGATCCTTGATCATGCCTAGACACTTAACCTTTCTGGAATCAAAAGAATATAAGTCCTGATAAGTTAGGCATTAAGTTGTGAGAGGCCCATTAATATAACATGCAATTATGAAGTAAGTGATCATGCACAGTTAAGGTAATATAAAACGGAGCTACATAATCCTTAGCATTTTCAATGTGTGGACCAAACATAATCGTAGGTTTTTCATCGTGTAAATTTGTTACGTCTTCATGACATTCCGCATCAGAAAAATTAATCATTTTAGCGATTTGTTTTTTATAAATCGGATTGTTGGCAAGCTCAACCAGTGGCATGGGAATTTTAATTTTATTTATTTCATTTTCTAAACTAAAACCTCCAGTTGTTTTTTCGTTTTCCCTAGTTGAATTTTGTGCTTCTATATTCTCTGCTTTCTTAGTTTGTGTTGGTTTGGTTTCAACTATTTTAGTTTGGGCAGCTTGTTTTTCAACCGTTTTAGTTTGGGCGACTTGTTTTTCAACTATTTTAGTTTGGTCAGCTTGTTTTTCAACTAGTGGTTTAGTAACAACTACCTCACTCGCTCTGTTTCTTAATAGAATCTTTTTTTATGGAACACTTGTACTATTAGTTACTCTGGGCCTTAAATTATACTTTTGTTGAAGCTCAGCCATTATGGAGTCGGCGATTCCCTGATATGCAGACTCTCCCATATTATTTATACTTTCCTCATTACTAAACAGGAGCTCTTGATCAAGATATTTTTCATAATCATGTCTAGTTAGATGAGATTCTTTGTCCTCATCACTAAGGTTATTTATATCCTCTTCTAACCCTTCATAGTTTTGCATATCGTTCCCTTGCATAAAGTTTTTCGTTTTAAACGGAGCCTTGATTTTTTTATCTTCGTTTTTCACTTCTCTCTGTTGGGTCTGGGAGTTAGGGTTTCTCCTGAAATCCTTCCTAGCAAATGCATCGAGTTTGGTTTGGTATAGTTCCATTCTAGAGATTTTGTTTGACAAATCTTTGATTATCTTAGCCATGTCATCCATTTTTTTCTTCCGCGGATTTTCCAGATCCGGAGGGTCCTATTTGTTCTTTGAAGCGTCTAGGTTCCTTGGTTCCTGTCTCAACCTTGGCTTTTAATTTACCATATGCCATCATGTTTGATTCAATTTCTATGGCTTCTTCTTGCATTCCCATGAGGGTAGCAGATCTTCTTTCCCTTAAAAGTAGGGCGAAGTCGGGCTCAAAATCCCCTGCAAAAGTCACCTTCGTTGAGGGTTGAAAGAGTTTAACTTATTTCGGGATCTTATGATAGAGTTTGTTAAACCTCTAGGTGAATTCCAAAACCGACTCAGAATTCTTCTTTCTCAATGCCACGAACTCAGTCAAATAGTAAATATGGTCTTTATTTTCCCCCACTGTCTTAAAAAAGCATTTTCTAAATCATCGTATGACCGTAGGGATCCTACTGAAAGTCCTCGAAATCAAATTCTTACCTGTCCTTCAAAACTTTGCACTAAAATCCTTGAGTAAACATCCTCATGCTCGATGCCAAGGATATGGGCTAATTGATTGAAAAAGGTTTTGTGCTCGGTGGAAGTTAAATCTCCTTCTCCAGTAAATTTTGGTAAGTTCTTCATATAATTTTCATGTAAATCATGAAGGACGGGGGGAAGGACCAAGGGAGCATATCTAGTTGCTACTTTGGCAAAAATCCTGGGGGGGGAGGTTTTCCTTGACCACATCCTCCACCAGCGCCACCCCCTCCTCCACCTCCGGCTCCACCTCCTCCATCAGCAGCCATTGGAACTCTGGGGGATGAACTTTGGGAGTTAAAAAGAGGGTTTTCAAAAACTTTCGGGGACCGGAGTGGTGACCTTTCAACTTCTTTGGGATGTGGCGAAGGGAAGTCTAGAAAATAATCGTTAGGAGATGCAAAGTCTAGAGGAGGGAAAGGAAAATGTGGACTGGTTTCCTCAGACTTACAAGATGTGTAAATAGGAGAATTGACAGGAGACGGATCGAGGTATAAAATATGCTCTTCAGGGTTTCGGAGGACTGAAACCTTTTCTTCGGGTGAGGATGGGGTAGACAGAAAATTAGTAACTATGGGTATAGAAGAGACTCCTTTGTTCGGACAATTAGGAGTATTAGAAGGGTTGATCTCAACTTTTATTTCAGCTACGACTTCCTCTGGGTTCCCTCGCCTAACCTTAGACTTACTAGTTGAGGCCTCTGCAGAGGGTGTTTATTTAATATTATTTTCAAGAGTTAGTTCTTCAACCAGAACCGTAGTATTGACTGGTGTAACTTTGGGTTGGTACTTCTTACCTGTCGATGCGGTAGTCGACTTGAGGTATCCCTTTGGTTTTAACAACCTTTCGGGATCGGATACAGGTGTGGTATGTTGATCGTCTGGGTTCTTTCTGGTATTCTTTCGAATGAATGTCAGTTTATCTGTGGTGGAGTCACCAAGTGAAAGATAAAAATAGCCTTAATATAGTATTCGATCTTTGTTCACTATCAAAGACAGAATCTTACCTTGTCATTTTCCTAGGGAAAAAATAACTTCATTTCTTCGTCCCCGGCAACAGCGCCAAAAAGATGTTGGTTCTGAGATTAAACTTAAGGCTCAAAGGATAATGTCAGGCATCAGGAAAGTTTATGAGAGTGTGTTTAAAAGTGCTTTTTCTACCTCAGTTATATGAGAAAAAATTCCTTAATTGAAATTAACAGTGTAGCAGCACAGAGGTCGTATTTCGTGTCTAATTCAAAATCGAAATATCGAATGATGTGAGAGAAAACTACAAAATTGTGAAACAAAGCGAGGCATCAATTACAGAAGAGTCTCACCTTGTTGCAGTAGAAGAAAATAGATAGTGTAACCTTGAATAAATCATAAAATGCAGTAACCCACATAGAAAGAAGGTCTTGATTTACTCACAGTAAATGCAGAGGAAAAGTTGCTTACTTAATAAATTACTGATACAATAGATTATAGTAGTTGTTGTACTAAATTGAAATCAAACATTTATCAAGGAATACATAAAGAAATGTTGAGAAATGGAAGAAAAAAGAACACGTAACTCAGATTTGAACAAAACTTAGAATCTTTGTCTGCACGTGTATTAATACTCTATAAGGAGAGTTTTCTTTATTACAATCAGCAAGAAGCAACCCTTAATAAGTCATTCAATCTATGTATTTATACAAAATGGTCTCAACTCAAAACGGTTGGACTTCTCATAATTTAAAAATAGTAAATATTGCAACATGTAAAACTGAAAAGTTCCATTTGCCTTCTCTTATGTCTCTTCATCTGCTGGCAGAGAGGTTTCTTCTCCTCATCCTTTAGCTTGGGAACAGCTAGCATATGATCTTGACCTGTATGAGTAGTATGTATAGATTTTCTTACTTGTTTACAGATGTGCTTGTTTTCCCATGTTTGACACATTGGATGCATCTACTCACTAACTGTACCACCAACCTAGAAGGTTCAGTTACTTCATTTGCTTCAAAAATGTATAGCTTATTTTCTACCTGAGGAACATTTTCCTGTATTTTCCTTGCTCCCAAAGATGTGATCTGTAACTGCAATCTGGGTTTACTATCCATTTGTTTATTTGGATAATATCAATTTGATTCATTTGTTGGATGGTCGCCATGGCTTCTTCTTTACTTGTCCTAGAACTATATTGGTTCCTTGCTATGTCAATTTGTCCCAGGGCTTCAGAGATAGTATTTCCTTCAACATCCAGTAGCCCTTCATCTAGTGAAGATATTGCTTCTAAACAAGCTTTGTGTACGTCTCTGGCCAATCTTTTGCTTTCAGAAAGATTTGTTTCCTAGGCTTTCAAAATTATATCGCCTCTAGTTTGCTCAGACAGAGACAGTCGAGGAACCTTTGATACATCATCTTTTGGTACTAGTAAGATAGCCTCCTGAAACTTGGCCCAAGTTGAACGGGCTTCTCTTTCTTTAATGTAAATGTTCTTTAGGGAAAGGTCTACTACCCGATAACAATTTTGGATGGATTCCACCTTTGTAAAAAGATCCTGTTGGGTTGATTCTAGCTTTTCATCTACTTCCAGTGCTTGAGCCTGAAAAGTTGCCATCTCTACTATTGTACCTTCAGTCAAGTATATCTTAGCTTGTAGCTTGATTAATTCTTCATGTTGAGTGACCAATCCTCTATTGGCCTATGAATTTTGATAGAGCTCATCAAGGTTAGTTTTCAGTTGTTGGATCTGATGTTTGTCACAGGCTCTAACTTGTTCAAACTCTTTGTTCATCTTATTTCTCACGTTCTGTTCCATAGTCATTATCTGGTCTTGCAACTTCCCTACCAATTGTTTTCTATGTTTCAGTTGCTTAGTTAAATTTTCTACTGACCATTGATTAGGTGTGGCAAAGGCACCTAATGAACCTACCATCTCCTTAGCGAATTCTGGATCCTCTAGATTATGTCCATCATACAACATTATTTGCCTTTTGAATGTTGCACCATCTTTCTGATGTGTTTCTCGTTTAACTATGGCCTTCTTCTTATTACTAAAAAAGAAGTCTAAAGGAGGCATTTCTTCAACTGAAATCGGGATAACATAATCTATAAAGATGACTTCGGAGCTGGGATTTCCGCGACTTGACGGTAGCAATGTTAATGAAATAATAGGGTTACATATCTCTACGGACGGTTATTTCCCTTTTGTGTTGGTAACTGGTTTATCTAGTGTAGATGGCGATGTATCCTGGCTTTTTTTCATAAAGGCTTCAAGTTGGGCCTTTGATTAAGGACCTAGTGGTGTTGATACTGAAGCGTCCAATTTTTCAATTGGGACTTCAGTGTCTTTTGGATTTTCCTGAGTATCTTGTTTGTCGAAACTTCCTGCCTCAAAACCTGGAGGTGTAGTTTGTTATGTAGATGAAGTATCTACCGACTCTCCCTACAGCACCTTTGGCAAGCTATTTCTTCTATGCTTTTGAAAACTATAGAAACTGGCTAGTTGATCTGGAGACAGAGTGCAGACTATGTTCAACACTTCCTCATATGACCTAGATCCCCTGAATATTTCATCCTGTGGGAAAATCTCATGCACATACTTCTTTAAGTTGTATTGAGCTAGGTGATTTTCCATGATCTTTTGTGGATCGTGCCTTTTAAACTCGATATCAACTAACTTGACGTCTTCTAGATCCACAACCTCTACTTTCGAATGGCTTAAATATAATAATGAAAACATACCAACCTGAAGAGGGAAGGTTGGACATACCTTTTTCTGGGTCGCTTTCAATTATTTATTGATGCCCCCTGTCATGGTCTGAGAAGCCACTTCTCGGCATACCAGCCGATCTGGTAAAAACTTTGGGAGAGCATGGGGGGGAACCGAGCACCCGAAAACCCTGATGTAGGAAAATTTTTCCTCGATATACTAGTCTGTTATTTTTCCCAGGTTGGCCATGATTCTGTTTGCAACTTTGGGAGGAGGGAAACCGTATAGGGAAATATGAATCGGCACCACTACATAATGACAGATTTCATAGAAGAAATCTTTGGCTTTGTCCTCCCATAGCTTGGAGTGATAGAAATGGATAGGCTCGGCGCTCGTCGGGGTCCAGCTCCAATTCATCAAAGGGAAAGGAGTCATAAAGTAGATAGAATCCATGATGTATGCTGACATATAGAATGGGGAAGGTAGCCCTTGGGACTTTTCCAGTTGGTACTCTGTGATTTCCTTAGCCAGGTTGTTTGATAACATCTTGGCCCAGTTGAAAGAGTAGCCCTCGGCTACTTCGTGCATAATTGGCACCCATGCCAACAGGAAGTGAGTGGAGCTCTTCTTCATGAAAAGTATACATAACATCATAGCCACATAAATCATATGGGCATCTAACGATGTTGTGGCATATATGTCGTGAGTGTCTACTCTGAATTTCTCTGGGTTCCCCCACCAATCCTTGATTAAATCATGGTAGTTTTTNTTCTTCATGAAAAGTATACATAACATCATAGCCACATAAATCATATGGGCATCTAACGATGTTGTGGCATATATGTCGTGAGTGTCTACTCTGAATTTCTCTGGGTTCCCCCACCAATCCTTGATTAAATCATGGTAGTTTTTTCCATATTGTGTGCACTCCTATTTCTCAAACTCCATTATGAATGCAGTGTTGTAACTATATTTAAAAACAGGGGATAGTTTATACATTATTTGTATATGGTCCGGTCGAAAAGACCCAACAGCAACCTTTTGTGAGTTGTAAATGCTCCTAGTTGAAAGGTCAACGTTTTCCAGGGCCCAACCTATCATGTCGTTATATGGCATGAGCCTCGGTCGCACAGCTATTTTGTGTAGCTCCGACTGAGCTATATCCCTGAGCTTAGTTGAATGGGTTTTGATCACTTTGTCGCCTGAATCCTCTGGGCAATTCATCAGCTCGTGCTCTAGAATATCAAACACATGTGTCCATTATTTTACAGTATAGATGGCTCTCGGTGAGATGTCTGACAGAACATATGTGTTTGGATTTGCGCTCTCACTAGATTCTTTAGCCATTTTTCGTGGCGTCATGATATTAATGAAATCGGGACTGTGTTACCTGTTATAGGGAATGCATGAGCTTCTCAATGGGCTAAAACTTTCTATTCTACGAAAATGGAATTCAAAATCCAATATTCTTATTCACCTCAAGCGTATTGATTTGTGAATACCTTTACTGACGACAAATTCATTTACCTTAATGAGAGAATCTAGGCGACGATCTGCCATCTATATTGAAATCATTGTCGTTGATTCATGATTAATGCCATTAATATTGGTGGTTCGCGATCGGGGACTTGGATGAAATAGGTTTGAAATTTCCCAAATCGCGAATTCACGAAAAAATAATTGCGAGATAATCTTGTTTGACACATTAATTAATCATGTTTAACTTTAAGTGTTTTTGGGTATTTGGACTTCGGGACTTTAACAGTAGCTCGAGATAGAACTCCCGAAATCCGAAACCGTGAAATGATTAATCATCGAATAATCATTTTTTAGTTTTAATTAACCCTGCTTAATGTTTGAAGTATTTCGGAAGTTCAGAATTTGGGATTTCAGAATGTGATGGATGGTGAATTTCCGAACCCTGAAGTGTGAACTTATAAACTAACTTTTAATCAATATTAACTTAACTAATTGAGGTTTAATATTTCGGCAATTTACTGCTTCGTGGATTTGCAAGTTAACTTTTATTATATTTCTGAAATGCCATTACTCGTAGTGATGTGTCAAAGATGACATCATTTTAGGTGATGTGTTGATACTAGGGGGTGTCATGTGTCACTTAGGATCATAGGAATCATCGACTGAAAAGGTTGGAAATGGATGACACGTGTCAACCCAGGGAAGACTCAGGAAGGTACATGTGTACTATGACTAGGATCTTTCGAGACACTTTTCAGGTATCGGTACTTTAACGTTAAGACCTGGTGAAACGCCCAAAGCGTGAAGCTTTGAAGCAACCTTTAGTGATTTGACTTTATTAACCATCAGGTGGCTCCAAAACTCGAGAAAAAAGGGGATCGTTCGATTAACGGGGGGGGACTTTATCGACAGTGGACATCGTGCGCGTTTTATGACTAGAAATAAATTTGATTTGAACATCTGAAAGCCAACTTCTGAGTCATTATAAAAAGGATGAAGTTCGAGAAAGTAAAGCTCAAGGCTTAGGATTTGTATATGTTCCAATAGACTCCTTGTATTTACTAAGTTCTCTTACAAAAGATAACTTCAAAGTCAAACACAAAGTTGATATTGAGATGCAATGCCTTAGTACCACCGCAAAGTGGCATCTACAATATGATTACCAATCCATACAAACAAACTCATTTGTATCAATTCTCTCACTTAAAACGTGCAGCCTACATGCACATATGGATGATATACTCAATGACTATGACACAATGCAATCCAATATTCTGTGCCTGCAGGAAACATACATGACATTATGCATGCAAAACAAGAAATTTCCAAATCACAATTGCATATTGAGTTACATTACACATGGGGTGATGATATTAGTGAAAANAAAACAATGTTGAGATGGTGCTCGTAAAAGTAATTTTCCATGGATCAGAAATTGCAATACTAAATCTCTATGCTGCTCTGCATGCAACATTCTCCAGGATACTAAATGTTCTTTCCAATGCATTAGAGAATTTGCATCTGAACGAAACCATTGTCATTGTAGGAGACTTCAATATTGACATGCTACAAAATATTGCCAAAACAAAAGAATTGGAAAACTACATGTGCAAATACAACCTCCGCTTTCTTTTGGATACGATAAACCATGTACAAAACGCACTTATTGACCATGTATAGTCAAATGTGCCCATTTCTCAATACAACATCTTTATCTTAGACACATACTGGTCCGATCACGATACAATTGGTATTGCACTTGAATTATGAAATATACATCAAACATATTGCAAAGTCATATTTCTATGTCTCAAAGCATATCTATCTATCTTGGTGCACAAAACCAAGTTATCCAACTTCTTAGTTTTTCCTGTTTTGTAATTGATTTTGGACACACAAAAAAAATTACACAATTTTTTATATATACACATACATGGATGAAGAAAAACAAAAACGGTACATTCTTCTAACACTATCTGTTACTCTATTCCTTTTATTCTAGTTTATTTATTGTATGTACATATTCCTTATTTTTTCCTTA
>SNQJ01S0164493.1:8607-29813 GCA_010110895.2 Picea sitchensis | reverse complement strand
ATTATTGTTGTATGTGGATGACTTATTCTTAACTGGAGAAGAAAAGCTCATCACTGAATGTAAGAAGAGGCTCGCCTCAGAATTTGAGATGAAAGACCTTGGCCTAATGCATTATTTCTTAGGTCTTGAGGTATGGCAGAGTCTAGAGAGGATCTTCCTTAACTAAGGGAGGTATGCAGTCGAAATCCTAAAGAGATTCGACATGTTAGAGTGCAAGTCCATGAATACACCCATGGAAACAAAGCTGAAGCTGCTAGTCGACACTTCGTCAGAATTGATTGTTGCCACGCTATATAGACAGATCATTGGATCGCTGATGTACCTGACGAACACCAGACCAAATATTTGTTTTTCCGTGAACACCTTGAGTCAATTTCTGGTAGAACCCAAACATGTTCACCTAGTGGCTACAAAACATGTGATGAGGTACCTTAAGGGTACATTAGATTGTGGTCTCAGTTATGATGGAGATCATGATTTCACATTGAGTGGGTACACTGATTCAGATTGGGCTGGAAGTGTTTTTTATAGGAAGAGCACTTCAGGATGTTGTTTCAGTTTGGGATCAGCCATGATCTCGTGGCAGAGTAGGAAGCAATCCAACAATGCTCTCAGTACAGCGGAAGCATAATACATTGCTGCGTGTTCTGGTAGCTGCAAAGCTATATGGCTTCGTAAGTTGATGACCGATCTATTTGACCTAGAGATGGAAGAAACCATGATCCTATGTGACAACCAGAGCTGCATAAAGATGACAAAGAATCCTGTATTCCATGACAAGTCGAAGCACAAAGAGATCTGATATCATTACATTCGTGACATGGTGCAGAGAGGAGCCATAAAGCTCCAGTACATTAGCACGGATGAACAGGTTGCCGATGTGTTGACCAAGCCTCTATCTCATGTAAAGTTTGAGCACTTCCGAGACAAGCTTGGTATAGTCCGAAAGAACCTTCCTCAAAAGAGGGAGTAGCAATGAGATGAGATGTAACTAGTACTGTGCTTCAAGCTAGATAGTTGTGATATAAATCCAGTCTAGTATCTTGCTTCCAGCTTTATTGTTGTGACGTAAAGCAAGACGATGAGATGATATGTGACTAGTACTGTGCTTCCAGCTGGATAGCTATGACGTAAAGCCAGTCTAGTATCTTGCTTCCAGCTTTATCACTATGACGTAAAGCAAGACGATGAGATGAAATGTGACTAGTACTGTGCTTCCAGCTGGATAGCTGTGACGTAAAGCCAGTCTAGTATCTTGCTTCCATCTTTATTGTTGTGACATAAAGAAAGACAATGAGATGAGATGTGACTAGTACTGTGCTTCCAGCTTGATAGCTGTGACGTAAATCCAGTCTAGTATCTTGCTTCCAGCTTGATTGTTGTGACATAAAGCAAGACGAGTATCTTGCTTCCAGCTTGATTGCTGTGACGTAAAGCAAGACGAGTATCTTGCTTCCAGCTTGATTGCTGTGACGTAAAGCAAGACGAGTATCTTGCTTCTAGCTTGATTGTTGTGACGTAAAGCAAGACGAGTACTGTGCTTCCATCTCGATAGCTATGACGTAAATCCAGTCCAGTATTGTGATGATGAGCCAGCCTCGTGCTGTGATGATGATTTATTAGTTTTATACTAATCCATATTGATGCAAATGATGATTTCATTCCTTTGAGAATGATGATGCTGCCGATGAGAAAACTTCCAATGATTTATATATACGCCAGTCAGTGTTACAAGATGATATTGATGATGATGTCCTCCTGATGTTGTTGATGATATAGTCCTCTTTCTCGCCTGATGTTGTTATAGAATACCCTTCTTGTTAAGGGGGAGTGTTGAAATAATGTAACTGCAAAGTGTATTCTAATTAGTATTGATATATTATTCATTGGATCAATCCCCATTGTGGATTGATCATGTCGGCTATTGTAAAAGACCAAATCCCCTTTTGTGGATTGGTCAAGATATAATTGTAATAGGCAAAAGAAGAAGTCGACCCCAGAATATATTAAAGAGGCCCCATAATATACTAAAGGTGGTTATAACCACCCAGATTGAGAAGTCGACCCTGCCAGTGAAGAGACACTTCCACACGTGCCAAAATTGTATAAATAAGGACGCTAGCGCCTCACTTAGACACACTCACTTGTTCATTGAGAGACAAGTTTCAGAGCTGCAGTTGGAGAAGAGAGAGAGAGAGAGGCACATCCTTGGGAGAGGAATTTATGTATTTGTTTGAGTTACCTCTTGGCATTGTATTGGCTATCTATAATAAGGAAGTTTTGCTAGGTTTTCTCCCCCATGAGCGTTTCCCAAGATAAATGATGTGTCTCTTGTGATTGTGTATTTCTCAGTGATCCTATCTTATGCTATTGTTATCTATTGAAATCCAAAGAACTCTAATAATAGCTTAAACATTAACACTTCTCCCTATGAGAAGGAATATTCATTATTTCCAACACATGCACCAACATCTTTGTATTACTTAACCATCCTCCTAAGTCAATATTTAAATCTGAACTTGCATACATATTTGACTTAGGGGGGTTTGGAGCTACCTTGGGAATGTTTGTTTGGTTTCTATCTTGAATTTAATTCCCTGTCCTTTGGTAGGTAACGCCTCTAAACTTAGCCATTTCAGCCACTTGTTGTGGAATAGGCTTAGGACCAAACATTTCTTCTACCTTATCCACCACAACATCACTCATGCAATTCATGCTATTTTCCTCCTCATTATGCCCATCCGAATCCATCGAATCATACATGCTATTATTATACTTATGAACAAACATATTAACTTGTTCACTCTCAGATCCATAAGGTCTCGTCTCATCATAAAGGTGAAGGAAGACTTGGCAAGTTGACTCATCATGGAATTGCTCACAAGGTCCGCAATAGTGAACAGCCTGGTGATCAACCCAATTAGTGGATCATTTGAGACAGGTTTCCGATGTGTTGACCAAGCCTCTATCAAGCCTCTATGGTGGTCTTTGATCTTGGGGAGGGGACTTCTTAGGCCATTTGTCATTTGGCCTATGTTGGGACCTACTAGCTTGGCCCCTTTCCATGGCTATCAACCTATTTTGTATGGCATTCATCTGACTAACTTGCTCCTTCAATTGATTATCATGATTAATTTCCATTTGTTTAATCAATTGAGTGAGTTCCTTAATGCCATCACTAGAGGATTTCTGAGTTTCAACATTCTTCTTCTTCTCATCAAAAAGCTGGGAAGAAGCTCCTCTAGTAAAACTGGAGATGTTGGACTTCCTAGCATCCTGCATGTTCTTATCAATTCTGATAGTTGTGGCTTGTGCTGCTTTTAAATTCTGAGGATCCTTATCCCTTAAGGCATACCTCATTTCCCCCTCAAAGGCCTCCATATAATATATCAAGACTGCAGCATCTGAGGGTTTTATGTCATCATGAAGACTCTTCACTAAGTTATTGAACTTAGTGTTGAATTCTTCCACTGTTTCATTCTCTTTCTTCTGACTAGAAGTGAGTGCAACTAACTGAAATCTATGTTCTTTCTAATCACCCCATCTCTTTCTAAATTCATTCAATATTTCATCAATGGTGCTAAACTTAGCTGGATCAAAATCAGTGAACCATTCAGCAACATCTCCTTCTAGTAAGTACACAAATAGGGTCATTTTTACATCTTCTTCATTATGACCCCTACCATATTTCTCAATACACATCTGGAAATAAAAGATGTGAGACTTAGCACTGATTGCATTGTTTCCCTGAAAGGTAGGTAGCTTGTCTATGGCTTTCTCACGGACTTGGTGTGGGGCACCTTGGATTGCTGCAAAATTCAAAGGCCTCAAAAAGATGCTCATGGTTGTGTTAGTAGTATTAGTGGGATTATTAATAGTTGGTTGATTATTAGTTTGGAACATGGTTGTGTTAGTAGTATTATGGGATTATTACTAGTTGGTTGATTATTAGTTTGGAACAAGAATTGATATCGTTGAGTGTTTCTTCTCCAAGACTTTCAAGTAGCCTCCTCTCGGAGGAAGGGCAATTTACCTTTCTCCCTCTAAACCTTTCGAAGTTCAGAAAAGAGTAACCAAGTCTGTGCAACGCCCTAGTAATATAATTGACATATTTGTTCAATTGAGTCGCCACTTGAAAAAGATTCAAATCAACCAATGCAAGTTCAAAGAATGGTGACTAAAAGGTTTTATTGTTTGCCCTTAAAGAATAAGTTAAGTCGCTCACCAAGGATAAATGACTTATCCCCAAAAACAACGCCAAAAAGAGGTTGTCGGCCCTTATATTACCCTCCTTGCAAATGTGAGCTAAGTCCTGCCGACTTAGTGTGTCCTCTGAGGCACAATGCCTAGGTTCAAAGTCCACGGGCCACACTTTGACTTGAACCCCTTCCGCCTAGGCTAACTCCTAGGGAAGCCAAGAGGGGTAGACCCCAGTTACTAGATGTGATTTTATCATTCAATGTTCTAGAAGTTGGTTTTTAATTGTTAAAAGGTCAGAATCCAAATTTATGATGTTAAACAACAAGTGCAATATGCAATTAGCTAAGTATGAAAGTCAGACCTTTTCCTAGGGCAATCAAGACTAGTGCCTAAGATTGGCAAGGTCAACTAAGTTAAGGGGATGTTCGCTACAAGATAAAATTACAAGTTATAAAGATTACAAAATTATAACAAGATAGATATAGATAGATACAAAAGAATATAAGGAGATATGCAAGCTAAACTAGATTAGATACAAGATATAAAAAATACTAAGATATACTGAGATTAAGACTAAGCTTAGATACAATAAATACACGATATTAGCAAATGCTTGAAATGTGCGTGAAAAAGAAGATATTCAAAAGATGAAAAAGATGATCAACACATCAAGACAAGCATACTCACAATAGATAGAAATCTATTGGACTACTTATCAATGGCAAAAGATGCAAAGCACTCAAGACCCAACAAGAGAATGCCTCCAGGTGGATGCACACTTCTTTGAAGGATCACACCACAAATATAGGGATACAAGATAGATGAAATGCTTGAAAAAATGAAGTATTTCAGATAAGAGATATAACCACTTAAACAATTATTCTACAACACATAAAAAGATAGCTTGCATGATAAATATAAAGACAATGAGATCCATGTGTTTTGCAAGTAGAGAATTAAAGTGTTGATGTTGTAGATCAAAGATTAAACTATGTGGTTAAGTGTGATTAATTTTAGCCCCATTCAGTGTCAACCCAAAACTCTTCCCCGCTACTAAGTGATTGTTGATGCTCAAGTATGAGGCAACGAGGCTCACCCGAAGCTCTACCAAGTCATCCCTAAGATCGTGAGTAGGCTCCTCGGTGTGATGTCATGGGCATCGTGAGACCGCCCCTCGCCTAGCACCTGTCTTCCTTCTCGACCCTCAAGTATCCCCTATATTCAGGGATAATCTAGGAGATTATGTCTCGAGGCCCACATGGTCCCAGACATGGAGTACCGAGCGTGAGCTTAATTCGAAAGATGGTCCTTGAGGACTCCATCTTCTTCTTCTCAGCCACTTTGTCTCCGCTAAGCAAAGACACTGCAAATTCATCACTACTGGCCTGGGCTTGTATCAAAGAGGCTCTTGCTCCATGAGGTAATTGTGAGGTATCATGGTATGTGTCACATTTGATCATTATAACCTTCTTATGTATGCATTTTAGATCTTTTCATTTCAAATAACTGCTTGACTTTACACTAATCTATTTGACCATTGTTGGGGTGATTGATTGCAGCTTAGTGTTGGTATTCATGGGTTTTAAGCAGCCACCAAAGGGGTTTGAAGAATCATCGTCCGCTTCCTCATACTATCACTTTCCATCTTATATCCTGCTCACCCATCCCATTACAATGGTCCGGGCATTAGAGGACCATCCTGCACACTTGTTTTGGGAAGAAGGGGCTAAAGGCCCGTGGGGTAAAAGCACCGTAAAAGATAAAAGCCATAGGAAATGAACACCTAGAGATGCTTCAGCTGGGATCCCGAGAAGGCAATAAAAAGCCTCTCATAAGAACCTAGGGACCCTAAGAAAATAATAAATAAAGTACTAAGATTCCTAACTAAGAGGATGGAGGTCTCATCACTTGTTTCCACCCATTATGTTCATTGTCAACATCATCAATCAACAACAAACAGGTAAGGCGCTGACCTTTTGGTTGTGCATGGCTACGGAAGGGGGTCTCACGGTACAACCCCTTACTTCGCTAAGATACTAGTGGGTAACGTCACCTCAAATTACAGTGTAAAGTATCCCTTCATTACATTTATAGCAAAAAATGCAAATAAAGAAAGATAAGGCAATATGGTTTGGAAAAAGTGCATCCATGATCTGCACAGCCTCCTACAAAGGCACCTACGCATTTAATAATTCAACCCTAGGTCTAACTATAACCAGACATCCCTAAAACCATATCACGCCACTATACATGTGTTGGATAACTTCATGGAACTTCCGCCTCTGTATTATCCCAATAGGTTTCCCTTTTGTTGCTTTGGCTTTGTATATTGGGTTTGTGTAGGGTCTTTGAGATTTTTGAAGATTTGTTAGGGTGTTATGCATATTTGATAATTTTAATGATGAATGGTATTTACATTGCTAAGATGTTCAGGGACTCCATGAGCCCTCGGAGGGCTTAGCCTTGATGCGTGACCATGCCTCGGCGGACAGTACCGTGAGGATCGGTGCACATGGGGATGATCACCGATCTCCATGTAATGAAGAGCCCATTAGGGATGGACGCTGGGATGGTGAGCAGGCAGGATTGTAGGTTTGTGACCTGTTCATGCACGTAGAGAAGAAGAGGGACTTCATCAGGACGCTTTTGGCATAGATTGTGGCTTATGGGGATCAGCCTCTGACAGGTGGACGTGGACCATAATGGACATGACGTCACCAAAGGATGTTGGACGACTTCCATAACGGGCAGCCCCTTTGTTAGGCTTGTTTGGTAACGTGGTGACATGATGTGCCGGTTTCTCGTGAGGGGCAACGCTTTGCTCATTTGGTGGTTATCATGCCCTAAGAGGGCCAACGCTCTCTTAGGGGCTTGATTTTTGATTTTTCTCGGCTATTATTGGCATTTAGCACAAAAGTGACAAATAACCGATAATTAGGAAATGTTAGCCTTGTCTGCCATTTTATTGACCTATTTGTAACCATTGAAGGTCAAAGTATTGTATAAATAGAGGATGTTTTTCCCTTTTAATGATAACATAACTTGCTCTCATTTGGAGACTACTCTTTTAGCCTTTGTCTTGGATTTTTCTCTTTGAGTGTGATATTAAACTTTGAAGGTAAGCTATTTCTTGGTGAAGTGGTGCTATATGCTATTGGAAGGTTTACAACTAGGGTATGGATTACGCTTCTTCATATGATCTTGTAAGTGTTTCTCTTCAAAGCTCTTGATTGAATAGCTGTGGTTTAACATTTACATCCATTGTTATCTTGAATTTTCTTGATCCTGAAACCCTAGGGAGACTACACAAAAGTAGGTTGGAGACTCTGTCCCCATAGCATAAGCTTAAGCCATTTGATTCTAGAGGGTTTAGCCTAGCCATACTACACTAGCCTTCTTTATCTTGAGCTAGTTTTAAGTACGTTGAAGAAAAGAAGTGATTCTAGGCCTAATTGAGTTTACACCTAGGGTTTACTTAGGTTTGAGAAAGCCTTGCCATAGCAACACTTTTTCAACCATAGACTTCTACTTAAGCTAGCTGCTTTGCCAAGAAAGTCCTAGGGAGAGATTTCAGCACTAGGCGTAGCTTTGGCTACACCTAGATAAGTCTTTTCTCTTAGGGTTAGGTTAGTGGCCTTGCCTTTGCAAATACCATTAAACCCTAGGGCCTCTTGTCCCTAGGTTGAACTCTTTCTAAACCATTAGCTACACTTCCTTTTGACTCCATTAACCCAAGGCACTAGTCTAGAGTTGATTTCTGAAGTTTGTTATGCCTTAGAAACTTCAAACTACTTCAAATCTGCAAACCCTACTAACCCTACGCCTAACCCTAGGTGATTTTAAGACTAACCCTAAGAGGACAACGTCTATTTTGAACTTTGCTTGGATAGAAAGGTGCTGCCCTGTCTTCTTGTTGTATCGGAGTTGAATTGAACTTCTTTGCCGGGTTGATTTCGACAAAACGCCCATCATAGTTGAGCTAACCCACCAAAGTTATATATCAAGGACGTCATACATCATTAGAACTCTTGTTTGGACTTTGAATGTTTTGACTTTGTCACTTTCCTGATTGGTGTTGAGCTTTTGATTTTTATTGAGATTGATTGGTGTAAAACGCTGGCTCTTTCCTCCTCAAATTGACTTGTTGACAAAGCTTGACGCCATACTTATGGTGACTGCAACAAAAATTATATAAGTGACGTCACACCTTCTTTTATTCTGCTTACACCGCGAACGCTAGACATTTGCTAGCTCTATTGTTTGACTTTAAGCATACCTGCATCCTAAGCTTAATCTAACAAAACGCTTTTAATTAATTGTCATAATTTTTTGACCTAAATGAATGCTTGACGCCATACCTAATGCAGAAATTATATAGGTGACGAGCAAACTGGTTGCATATGAGCCGATTGGTATGTCTCTATTGCATTAATGATATGATACAAAGTTTAAATTGTGAACATTGAATGTCAGATTAGCTTTTCTATGCTTTTATTGAGAAGTGATATAGTCTTTGCTTTATTAGCCAACATTGACTTCGTAAATAATAGCATTGATTCAATATTCTCATATATTAATTTAAAGATAGTCATTGGTTTTATGAAGTACTAACCCACCGGCAAGCATATTCTAGTCTTCTTGTTTTGTCTCACAAACAAAGGCCTTGTCAGTGGAAGACTTCATCTGACTATCTCTTCTTGGGCAAAGAATCAGGAAATGGAACCTCAATCTTGGTCTTTTATCCTTAGCCCCTCTCTCTTAATCCCAGATTGCCTATAGGACGCCTCCCTTTGACTCTGCTCCCCTAACAGGAAAGGACCCCCATCGAGGTGACAGCAGGAAGCTCCTCGCTACTTGCCTCAAGCCCCACTCAAGTCCTGGACCTTCTACAAACCGTATGAGCAACGGGTACCCTTACTTTAAGTGGTGAATATGGTGAGTTATGGTGTCCTATTAAGTCTAATTAATTTATTTTAGACATATGAGCTAAGTATTGCAATGTGTGTTTGAGTGCTTGTAGCTTGCCCAAAAGTTACAAATATTAAAACTGAAAGATTGAAAAGTATGGAGGTTGAAGCCTTTTAAACATTGAAATTGCAATTAAGTCCTTAATGTCCTAAACTATTGCATGTAGAAGCTAAGAACCTAAAATGCGCAGGAAACTGAACCAAGATTATGAAGGTTGAGGCCTTTGAACAACAGATTGTAAGTCAAATGTTTAGTTTCCTAGTGCTACCTTGGGGACCCAAACCGGAATTAATGATTAAGTTCTTAGTTTGTTAGATTGCATATGTAAGATATAAGAACTAAAAAGTAACTTATAAAATTGAAAGAATGATTAAGTAAACCCTTTAAGATTATCACGGGCCAGATGCATGCATAAGAATTAAATACTGAAAGGTAAATGACTTGCATGCAAAATAAAAGATGAAAAGAAAAGATCAACTATGCCTTAATGGCCCTAATTTAATAAAGATGAAAGAAAAGATTTAATCTATGCCTCCACGGGCTCTAATTTTGTGTGGTGTCTTACATATCATTTACAACATTCTAAACACTAGCTACCTAAGGATGACTAATTAGAACGCCTTTTCACCACTTTGGAGGATTTATTGCTAGTGGGAGGAAACTCAAGGGAGATTAACCCTACCGTTAGGCCACATTAACTCCTCCGAGATAAAAACTCGCTGAAAGGAACTCCTCTAATGAAGAAATCCTAAGGCAACTGGACTCAACCATGATCCATGTAGACCTATTACAATATTAACCCATCAGGGTGCTGCAATCCCGCTTACAAACTGTGCTCGAGCAAAAAATGCCCCGTGAGAACCAATTAGTTTCAATTTATTTGCATCTGATGATGACATTCGACAGCATGGAGTTGACCCCTTTGTTGAATAGGCGGTCAACAGGCTGTAAATTTCTAAGTCTTGTAAAATGATAGAGAAGATAAAATCAGATTGGACAAATAACTAAGTGTCTTATCCCCAACTTTTCTCTGTTATTTTATAATTTTGTGCTGCAATCTGTATATGTTGAAGCATTCACATTTTTCACAGCAAATTTTATTTGTTTTGACTAAATATTGTTGGTGGTTGACAGGAATTCAGTTCCGCTTCTTTTCATCAGCATGGCCTGTATTACAGCAACGTTCTATTAGGTGCAAAGATGAGTTCTTGTTCAAATATTTCTTTATTCCGTATGCTAAACACATATTCTAAAGATAAGTTGTTTATTTATTATGTGCAAAGATGGAGTTATTGTTCAATTTTTCTATTCCCACATCAAACATGGATTCTAATTATTATTTTAGGGAAGACTGTAAATAAATGTAATAACCTCCCATTGCTGTTACATATATCTTTCTGTAACATTCTAATGGTTATTTGACTTCAGGACTTTTGTCAACACTTTGTTGAAATGCCCAATTTTCACTGTAAAACCCCCTTAACTGCTACTGTTTTATTTATGTGTTTGCTGGTTGATTTTCTCAATGTAGTTTCAGTGGATAAATGAGGGTTTGATGCCAAATAGAATTTTCATATTGCATGAAAGTTATGACAGCAAAGTACAAATGAAAAATAACATAACTAAATCACCATAATAGCAAATGAACATTACAAAACTGATTTGATTTTTATTATATTTCTGACCTGTTACATGTGCTGAGCAAATAGTGAGGTTCAGATCGACCTCTCAAGGAAAATATAGCTCCCACAGTACACAAATTGTCCCAACAAGAAGAGTACATCCCAACTCAATGGAAATCAGCCCTCACAGCTGCAAATACAGACGTCCAAAAGAGAATGGCGGCCCCACTAAAGGAATATGGCCTCCCCTGCCAAAAGAATACGACCTTTTCCAAAGAATGCGACCTCACCTGGAGAAATTGGCTCCTCACACAAAAAATTCGGCCTCTGCAGTGAAGATCTTGGCCTCTTCCAAGGGAAATTCAGCCTGCACAAGAGAAAACGGCCTCCACAACAACAATATGACCTCCAGAAGACTAGCTTGGCCTCCTCCAGAGAAATATGGCTTCTATGCAACCCCAATCTACTGCAAAAGATGAATCCTTCTCCTCAACAATGAATAGAAGTGGAAAATATGAGTGATTTTCCCTGCTAATCAGCTAGGGTGGAATCTTTGAACACCAAAACCACTCTCCAGCCACAAGGGTTTTGCTGCAAAATCAATAAGCCACAAGAGCTCTCCAAATCGATTTTAGAAAATATGATCATGAATAATGAGAGAGGGCACACCATTATCTCTCTTTCTTTTCCCCTTTCACCATTTGTTGACCCTTTTACCTTTTTACCTCCACTTAAATGATTAAAGTGACTTTTGCTGTTCACCTTTAATATTTTCCTGAAGTCACTTTAGAACATCTCTTTTTACTTAATTACTTAATGTCACTTCATAAACATAATTCTTCCACCCAAAATGACATCAAATAATCAATTAATCCCCTTTTTCATCGACTATAGCCTACGGGGAATCAAATAGGCTACTAAGTCATCCTCTAGGAGTGACCATTTGGAAAGGGACATCACAAACAATTGAATTTTTTCTTTTTTAGTTCCTATCTTGTTGAAATTATTGGCCACCAGCCAAAGAGGATTTGACCACAGGCCAGGAATCAGACTTTTTTTAATACCAACTGTGATTACTGCAACTTGTGACTACTTTGCAGTAGTCAGGGATGCCATAGGAATTCATAAGAAGAAAGGACAGTCTCATTGTCCAAAAGGACAGAAATAATAATTACTAAATGTAAATGATCCAAAGAATGGTTGATATGCAATCAAGCAACTGTCATATTTATGTGTTAAGGGACAAAAATAATAATCAATAAAATTATAATGCGATACCATATAAGTACAAATACACAACATATAGATTCCAAAAATTATTTGAAGTTTGTTAGAAGATCATGTTTAGTCATTAGGCATTAAGACATTAGACATTAATGTAATATTGGGATTAGGTATGCAACTACCCCAAGACGACGTAACTCACTCACCCCACAATAAAAGACGATGTATACAAGAATTTGACATCAGAAGAAAAGACAATTATGTATACAAGAATTTGACATCAGAAGAAAAGACAATTATGTATACAAGAATTTGACATCAGAAGATTAATTTGTCATTTTGTAGGAGTTAGGTTTTCAGCTTCAAGCAAAAGGTTACCTCCTGATTAGAGATGCCAAGAATGTAGATGCTTTTGCTTACTCTGCTCTGATCTCATTTCAGTTCTTGTAGTGCAGAAGAAGAGGTTTTAAGTTTTTTTTTCCTTGTACATACTCTTGTATATATTTCTTCTCTATATAAATATTATCTGTTAATATAAGATGTATTTTCTCGAAAACAAAATACAAGATATTCTCTCTATCTTTTGTCTCATGCCTAATAATTAATTCAAGGTTCCATATCAATAGGAACATTCGCCTGTGGAATTAGGGCCTACATCTAGTTTTAATGTGGTAATCTAATCCACTGCAAGAAACCCAAGAAATCACGTCTTTGTTGAAGTAAAATATCAGTAAACTTTTATTCCAAATCATATCATCTTTTAACTATCTTCCATATTATTGTGAATACAAGGCTAAAAGAGAATGCGCGCCAAGGAAATTAATAGTCAATGCACTCTCATAAGAAAATTGATTCATTATGAAGTTTGAACTATCACATAAAGACTGAAAAGCATTTAATCATCAGCATCTGAGCTTAAAGAGTTGGATTTTGGAATAAGTGAAACGAAATTTGAATTGACATTAAAGAAGTAACAAAATGGGAGAAATAAGTGTAGAATATGCACCCACCTTTTTGGGACAAATTGAAAGACCATTGGCACCTGTATCCAAAACAAAATACCTACAGCCAGTAGTAATAAATTAGCTTAAGTTTCCATCCAGCACCTGAAATATACACAGATAATAATTTAAAAAATCTTTACGACACCAAATTCCTTTGCACTAAATATTGTATGGTGAATCTTCATGCACCACTTAAATTCCACAACCAAAATGTGCAAATGCAAGCACAAATATCATCAATTGAAGCAATATTCAAGTCACAATATATGAGCAAAGGACATGCCATAATAGAACATGTTACCTCCCAACTTGCACTTAATGATAAAGGCCCTAATCCACAAGGTGCAACCCGAGAGAGAACTACTAGGATGGTTACCATTGTCACCTAAGCAATGTAATAACCCACCCTCTGCTGATATGAATGTTTGATCACTGCTGTTATGTTTTACTGCCTATTTTGGTTGGGAACTTTTGTCGAACAGTTTGCTGGTATACTCAAAACTCACTATAAAACTGGTAATGTTCCCAAGCCAAAATGTTTTTGCTTGGAACACTAACTGACCACTGATTTGCTTGTTTGGGTATATGACATTTGCAGGTTGGTCTCTTAAGTTTCTTCACCTTAGGGATTTATAGTTCATATTTGCTTAGGATCTGAACACAAGCAATGAAGATACAAGATAACACAAGACATGGAACCAAAGGAAAGATCTGACCTTTATTACGTAAATAGAAAGAACCTGATACAAATAGGATGCAGATCTAATAACTTTAGAGAGCTCCAACAGATAAGATAAGAGCTGCTGGCTAAAATGTTCGAAGGAAGATGCATCATGCAAGCCCCCAAGGTTGGATACACAATGAAGAACAATACAAGAATAACCAGGGTTAATTCCAAACCCCCCGATGATATCGCCCAATCGATGGCTGAAGACCTTAATATTTTCGCCTAGCTGAAGAAGACCTATGAATAGCATCAAACTCCAGCAAATTATAGATCGGGGCAAGTAGAAGCCCTCTATGAAGTCTCAAACCATGATGCCAATATCTGCTCCTCCAAACTAATGAATCCTCGTTAATCAAGGCCTCCTGAAGACTGCCAAGGCTCAATATTTCAGCCTTGATGAAGGAGGCCTCTAAATACAATCACCTCTAAAGATAGATCGGGTTGTTAGGCTTTACGCTTATTATTAGGTTTCTTTTCAATTCACTAGATAACCATAGAAGCATGATAGGGATCACCGAGAAATACACAATCACAAGAGAGACACACATCATTTATCCTGAGAAACCCTCACGGAGAAACCCAAACAAAAACTTCCTTAATATAGATAGCCATAATGCCAAGAGATAACTCAAACAATACGAAAGTACTTCAAGAATGTCTTTCCTCTCTTTCTTTTCTCCAATTGAAGCTCCAAACTTTATACCGATGAACAAGTGAGTGTGTGGTCAAATGAGGCGCTAGCCTCATATAATCGTGTGAACTATGTCTTTCATCAAGTGTGGTCGATTTCATTCGGGTGGTTATAACCACCTTTAATTAACTTGGGGGCTGACTTCTCATTCTCGGCCTTTACACTAGGGTTTGACCAATCCGAAAAGGGAATTTCATCATTTACAATATCTCACATGATCAATCGTCAATGGGGATTGATCTTATGAAGAATACATCAATAATAATAGAATACTCCTTGCAAGCATATTATTTCAACACTCTTAACAAGAAGGGCATTCTACGTCAAAGATCGCGAGAGAGAGGGACAAAGATCATCAACGCATTATCTTGCAACACCGATCGGGCATATCTATAATCATCTAGTTTTTCTCATCATCAATATCATCCGAATGATATCATCATCCGTGATCAACATGGATTAGTATAAAACTATAACATCATCATCTAACAAAGACGAGGCTGGGGTCACATCATCATCATCAAAACATGAGGTTGGCACACATCATTACAACAATTAAGCTGGTACATAATCACATCAATTAAGCTGGCATATCATCAATCGCAAGAATTACCAAGCACATCATCAACACGTAAGATGTCATCACAAAGGATGAAGTTGCATATCAACACTACTCCTTTCGAGGGAGGTCTCGACTATACCGAGCTTATCTCGAAGTGCTCAAACTTTTTGGCTAATACCTAGATAGAGGTGTTTGTCAACACATCGCTGAACTCCGTTATCCATGCTAACATATTGGAGCTTTATGGTTCATCTCTACACCATATCACGGATAGTGGGATATTTTCTTCTCCTGATCTCTACGTGTTTTGACTTGTCATGAAATACGTGATTCTCTTTCATCTTTGCGTACCGTTATCGTGATAGGGATCATGGTTGCTTCCATCTCTAGGTCAATAGACCCCCGGTTAACAACTTTCGGGCCATATAGCTTCGCAGCGGGCAAAACATGCAACAATGTATTTCCGTCTGGCCAGGCCGAGAAATGCTTTGATTGTTTACTCGCTTATGAGATCATACCGACCTCGCATCGAACAACATCCCAAGTGCTCTTCCCGCAGGATACTTCCATCCCAACTGAATCAATGTACCCACTCAATTCAAGTCATGATCTCCATCATAAATCAGACCACAATCTAATGTACCCTTAAGGTAATTAATCACATGTTTTGCAAAGAACTAGGTGAACATGTCTCGCTCTACCGTAAACCACTCAAAGTGTTCACAAGAAACAAATATTCGGCTTGGTGTTCGCCGACACATCAATGATCCAAATGATCCGCCTATATAGTGTGGTATCAATCACTCAATAAGTGCTCAATCGTTACAACTTTGTTTCCATGGGTATTCATGGAATTTGCACTCCAACATATCAAATCTCTTCAGATTTCAACCGTGATACTTCCCTTGTTAAGGAATATCTTCTCCTGGCTCGCTATAAAACCTCAAGACCTAAGAAATACTGCATTAGGCCAAGGTTCATCTCAAATTTTGTAGCAAGCTTCTTCTTACATTCAACGATGAGATTTTCTTTTCCGGGGCTTAAGAATATCATCCACACACAAATAAACAAGAGTAACCGGGTTCATCATTCATAACCTTTGAAGCAGGTTAGAATCAAATTTAGTCTTGGTAAAGCCCAATCGCCGAAACTATAACCTTCCATACCAAGCTCTAGGAGTTTGTTTTAACCCATACAAAAGCTTCTTCAACTTAATACGGACAGTCTTCCGCTTCAACTTCAAATCCTCGAGGGTGTTCTATACAATAATTCTCTTCAATGACACCATTTAGGAAGTTGTCTTTACATCCATCTCGTAACTTCCACTTCATCTTAATCCCAAGGGCTATGATGGTTCTGACTAAAGTGTATCTCGCTACATGAGCAAATGTCTCTTTCATAGTCAATGCCATCTTTTTGAGAAAAGCCACACAAACTTTGCTTTATACTTCAATACTTCCATCAACAAAGATGTTTTATTTGAAAAGCCATTTGGAAGATGCCACATCCTTGCTCTTAGTTCTAGGAACTATTTCCATACATCATTCTTCTTCATAATAGATTGGTATTCTCTGGTCATGGCATCCATCCATTCCTTCTTTTCTTTTCTCTGAATGGTTTTTTTTCAAAGCAGGTAGGCTCCTTCTAAGAGATCACACATCAAAGTCATATATCAAAGTCATATAACTGGAGAGTGGCTTAGGTCTCTTCACTTGTTTCGTGGTTCCTTCTCGACAATTCATACTCTCCATCTTGAATAAATTCCATTGCCCAAGCTGGCTTTTACTTGTGGGAGATCATCATCCGGGAGGTTCTTGAAATTCTACTTATCATGATCTTCTAGAATTTACTAATCAAGGGAAGCTATGACTTCCGGGTTCTGCAACTCTGGGAGGTATATGTTCTTCTTCATATACTTCTACAAGTTGGCATCTTCTCGATTTCTCGAAAAGTTGTGCCTTCATCATCAAAGGTCACATCCCTTGGAGCTCAATATGATAGACTCCTCGGTATATAAACTCAAGGCTTTGAGACTCACAAAGAGCCAACAACATTCCTTCACCAAGGGTCTAACTTGTTTTCCTTTGGAATATGTACAAATATCATAAATGGCAAATATTTTGAGATGGCTTACTTCTCGCTTCTTTTCAGAGAACATTTCTTCAAGGGTTTGAACCCGCGTACCTATGGGAGAATCGTTTTGTGCTATATCGTTGTTTTTGTCGCCGCCTATAAGCACATAGGGAAGATCTTCACCGCGAATCATGGTCTCACCGGCTCCATTATAGTTCCGTTATTTCTTTCTGCTACTACAATTCCATTTTGTTGAGGATTGTAGGGAGTGGTGAGCCTCTTGATCCCCACATCTTTGCAATAGTTTACAAACTCTTTGAGGTGTATTCTCCTCCAAATTGTCTCGACTCGAGATCTTGATCTTTCTTTCGAGAAAGATTCTCTATCAAGGCTTTGAATTCCTTGAATTTACTGAACACTTCATCTTTTGATTTCAAAAAGTAAACCTAGGTTTTACGAGAATAATCATCAATAAAAGATACATAATATACATACCCACTGATGGAGGATGATGGCATTGGGCCACACACATCTGAGTGAATGAGCTCTAAGACTCCTTCTGCTTTACTGTCTCTCTTCAGAAAAGGGTTCTTGATGTTCTTCCCTTGTGCACATCCATTGCACACACCTTCATGGTCAACCTTGAGTTCTGGTAGACCTGTGACTGCCTTGTATACATACGGTAATTCCTTGTAGTTGATGTGGGCTAATCTTCTATGCCAAAGTTCACATGGATTCTCAATGGCATGGGTCATGGTTGCTTCTGAGTGACCCTTTCGCTTATACAAGCCACCTTCTTCTTTTCCAATAACGATTGCTTCTTTCATGGTTTTTCCTTTAGCCCACATAAAAACTTCTCCATCTATAAAGGTAACTCTGAAGCCTTTCTTTTCTAAAGCTGATATGGAGAGTAGGTTCTTTGTCAAACCTGGTACATAGAGTACATCCTTCATCTTCATTGGAGTCCCTGAGTTAAGCTTGTAGTTTGATTCTCCTACTCCCTTGATAGGGTATTGATAATCATCTCCAAGTGTACCTTTCTGAGAAAACTTCTTTTCTGAAAGGCGAGAGAGAATATCTCTTTGACCTATCATGTGCATGGAAGCACCACTATCAATGAGCCAAGTGTCCTCTCCAGGTGATACCGATCCTAAGAGGGCTGAGATTAAGACATAGTCTTCAATTTGTTCTTTTATCATCTTCGTGGGTGGCTCTTCATTTTCAACTGCATGGGCATGATGCCTCTTGTTTTTTTTCTCTTGTATTCTTCTCGTCTAGCTGGACAATGTCTCGCAATATGTCCCATCTTGTCACAATGGTAGCATTGGTAAGATGAGAAGTCTCTTTCTTTTCTTTGTCCTTTCTTCTGGAATCTCTTAGGTTGAGATTCTTTATGTATGAATTTGTTTTGACGGTGAGACTCTTTATGAGTTTCTTTCTGGAAGTAAGATTTATTTCTTCCTCCATTAGTGTGAGTAGCTAGGGCTTGATCTTCATCTCTTGATAGTAAAGCTTCTCGGTTAGCTACTCTTGATTCTTCTTGAATACATTCTTCCCAAAGAATGTCAAATTTTAGTTTCTCCGTTCTGGCACAAACAGTTTGGATGAATGCATCCCACGACCTAGTGAGACCATTAAGGTTCGTCATTATGAGTTCGTCTTCGTCTATAGTATCTCCAATTGCTTCTAGCTTTTCTTTGAATTGAGATATTCTGGAGAAACATTCCTGGATCGATTCTCCTTTCTGCATCCTTGTATTCTTGAGTTGAGTTCTTAGATTCATCTTCCGATTTATGTTATTTCCTTCATATAATCTGGTTAGGGCATCAAACATTTCTTTTGGAGTCTTCTTTGAAGACAACTGAGGAATCAAGTGATCTTTGATAGAATCCGCAATAATTCTTTTGGCCCTAATTGTGTACTTTTGGTTTTTTGCTTTATCTGCAGCATCGGCAGGTTTTGGTACTTCTTCTTAACGAATCTTTCTAGGTCATTCTCTTCAAGAATGAGTCCAATCCTATACTTCCAGGCACATAAGTTTTCCACACCTTCTAGCTTGTCAACAAACTTAGTGCTTGCAAACATCTTTTACCTGGAGCTAAGAAAATGACCAAAAAATGAAAATGTTCAAAATTGAATTATGAACTTACCAGGAGGTGTGCTTGGCTGAGGCGAGTAGCCTGGTGTGGTTAGATTTTAGAAAATCCATTTTTATCCCTTCAAACTTGATCAACGGATTTCTGGACTGGTGCTTCTGGTTTTCTAGTACTTCTGGTACTCTGTTACTTCTAGTACTCTGGTACTTCTAGTTTTCTGGTACTTCTGGTATTTTGTGAAAACTAGGGTTTCACTTTCTAGGAGATCTAGCCATTGAAGAGTTGCACTAAGGATGCCAAAGTGATCCTTGAGGAAGGGCACACATTTCTAGATGGCTTTGGGGTAGAAATTCTTCTTCAATAAAAAGCCTTAATTTGCATGTACGACAACAGTGACGTTTTTCTTCTTCTTGTGAAAGATGCTCTCTTCAACTTAGCTTTTATACCATGTTAAGGTTTAAGCTATTATTAGGTTTCTTTTCAATTCACTAGATAACCATAGCATAGATAGGATCACTGAGAAATACAAAATCACAAGAGACACATCATTTATCCTGGAAAACCCTCATGGGGGAGAAAACCCAACAAAAACTTCCTTAATATAGATAGCCTACAATGCCAAGAGATAACTCAAACAATACACAAAGTCCTCTCCAAGAATGCAACTCTCTCTCTCTTTCTTCTCCAATTGCAGCTCCAAACTTGCGCTCTGATGAACAAGTGAGTGTGTGTCCTGTTATCCCCCACTTTTAGGGATAACTAGGAGATCATGTCTCAAGGCCTACAGGTCCTAGACACGGAGTACCGAGAGCAGGATTGACTTTAGCATGGCACTGGATGATCCAAAAACGAAGGTATTACTGATAAATCGCAAGTTAGTTTAATGTACTTTTTGCATCGGATCGTTAAGAATGTGAAATACATAAACTTGTTATCTTCTTTGCGGAATATCAAATGTGACTTTTACTTGATGCTTATTAATGTATAAAGAGATCAGCCATTAATATTCATGCTGCAAATGAAGAGAACAGAACAGAAAAACAGAAAGAGAAATAGAGACAAGAGGTTGATAACGGAGTTCACCAATCATTGGCTACGTCTTCGGGCCAGCTTCCAAGTGGAGGACCTCTTTATTGCTCTTTAAAATGCTCAAAGTTCTCTTACAATGCTCATTGTTGTTACATTACATGCTTCATGTCTTCTGTGCAAGACCTCCTTTCTCAGATTCATGTATGCACCATCAAAATCCTCTCAACAACATGAGAAAAACGCCTCAAAACATGAGAAAAGGCCAAAATTTACAACCTGCTCCTTCAAAACCCTGCATCAAAAAGTCTCCTCCAAGCTTCAAAAAGCCTGGTTCTTATAGTTTTCAAGGCTCAGATGAGGAATCCCAACTTCCCTCAAGATCTGGCCTCTTTCTGTTAATGTTTATGCCATTATTATAGTTCTTTGCAATTCAATAGATAATAGCAACATAAGAACAAGATCACTGAGAAATACACATCCACAAGAGACACAACATTTATCCTGAGAAACCCTCTAGGGGAAGAAAACCGAGCAAAACTTCCTTAATATAAATAGCTAATATAATGCCAAGAGATCTTATGTTAAAACATAAAGTCCTCTCCTAAGATATGCGCCACTCTCTCTCTCCTTTGCCGGTAACAGATCATAACTTGTCTCTTAAACTGAGCAAGTGAGTTGTGATCAAATGAGGTGCTAGCCTCCTTTATTTATACAAGTTCTGGCACGTGTGAAGTGTCTCTTCACCGGCAGGGCCGACTTCTCAATCTGGGTGGGTAAACCCACCTTTATTATATTTATGGGTCTTCTTATTAACTGTTGGGCCAACTTCTTATTCTGCCTATTATAATTGTCTGTTGACCAATCCGAAAAAGGGGATTTGGTCCTATTACAATATCCGACATGATCAATCCACAATGGGGATTGATCCTATAAATAAAATATCAATAATAATAAGAATACTCTTTGCAGTTACATTATTTCAACACTCCCCCTTAACAAGAAGGGTATTC